>JAHHZJ010005792.1:0-41077 GCA_021437245.1 Aegilops speltoides | reverse complement strand
TATTTTGTTAGTAGAAACAAAATAAATAAAATAAAGCAAGAAAAAATGCCACCCATCGGGCCGCCACGGCCTGAATACGATCGGTATCCTTATTTCGGCCAGATTCAGTCTCGCAGAAGGCCCGAAGGTCCAACAGCAACGAAGGAGCAAGTAGGCCCATAAGCCCAGCTCAGTGAGTCAAGAGGGAGCGCAAGGGGCTTATAAACCATCGCGCCCTCTCTCAACTAGCGAGGTGGGACTAAACTTTGGCCCCGACGCTGGCAAGTAGGTTTTGGTCCCGCGGTGGCACCAACCGACCAGGAGTTAGTCCCGAGAGCCACCAACCGACCAAAGGTCGCAGCTTCCCACCCTTTGGCTGCCAAATTGAGAGTGGTCCCGTGGCTCCAACCGACTAAGGTTGATTAGTCACGTTGGTGCCACCAACCGACCAATGCCTTGTATAAGTGGCACTTTGCGCTTTTGCGCTCATCGCCACATTGTCCTCCGACGACGCTAAACGATCGACGCCGCCAGTTGCCCCGACGCTCGCTCCGCTGCCGCTGCCGCTGCCGCGCCGCTGCGCCTGCTGTCCGGCGCCCTCCCGAGCTGCAATGCGCCTGCGCCGTCGCTGCCGCCGCATGGGCTCAGCTGCAGCCGTGCCTCAGGCCTCCGCCTGTCGCGCGGCCGCCCGCTCAGGCCTCCGCCACCACTGTGAGCCTGCCGCCAAGCACGCCAGGCTCTTTTTTTTCATTTTTATTATTTTAGTTTTTTCTGTTCATATAATGCATATATGTGTATGTGTATGATATGTTCATATATGTTATGTATATGTTTCATTTTTATTAGTTTTTTTTCTGTTCATATAATGCATATATGTGTATGTGTATGTATATGTTCATATATGTTATGTATATGTTTCATTTTTATTATTTTTTTTCTGTTCATATAATGCATATATGTGTATGTGTATGTATATGTTCATATATGTTATGTATATATGTTTCATTTTATTAGTTTTTTTTCTGTTCATATATGTATTGTAGAATATGCAAATGTTGGTATATTCATATGAAGAATGCATTAGGCAAAACCTTTGTTTTTTTTTGGAATTTTCTATTTGAACATTTTTTTAAAACAAGCAATACTAAAAGAATGAGAGGGAAAAGGAAAATAAGAAGAGGAAGAAAGGAGAAAAGAGGAGAGGAAGAAGAGGAGAAATAAATAAGAAGAGGAAAAAGAAGAAGAAGAGGAGAAGAAAGGAATAGAGAAAAGGAGAAATTCTATTTTTCTTCTTCTCCTATTCCTTTCTTCTTCTCCTTTTTTTTCTTCTTTACTTCTTCTTTTCTTCCTTCTTCCTTCTTCCTCTTTTCTTCCTTTTCCTTAATTATTTTCCTTTCTCGAGGGAGAAGAAGAAAAGAAGAGGAGAAGAAGAAAGAAAGGAAAGGAGAAAGAAGAAACTTAAACACGAGGGGTGGTACCGATACCCCTCCCCGATATGTATATGTATGTCGCGGCGTTGTTATATAATTAACCCCTCTAGATACAACTCGCAGCACCCCTCGCCCTCTCGCCGACCAAAACTCTCGAGGACACCCAAACCCTAGAGAGAAAACGATGTTGAATAATAATTGACATGTTGTCAATATTTGCGTAAACTATGGAGCACTCCCGAGACGAAGAAATGAAGGTTATGTTGGGGAAATAATCGCAAATGGAAGTGATGATGTTAGGCCATTTCTCATCGACACCGCTGGTCGATGGATGAAGAAGAGGGCTATGATTATGATGGCTTCACTCATTAATGCCGGTACAAGAGGAGGACTATGTTCATGATGGCCCGTGACACAGAGGTACAAGACGAAGGAGACCGTGTCGAGCCGAAGTCACCGAACCGAGTCCGCCAGGTATATATATATTAGTTAAGCCCGCCGACAAGTTAATTGATGCATCCATTGTTTTGGTATATGTACACATATTAAGTATCGCGCCTTTCTTCCTTATAATTTCTAGTCTCCGATCGAGCACAACTTCGCACGGAGACGAGGCCCAAGAAAAGTTGAGCTCGGATGAAAAGTTTGAGATCATAGAAATCGCTACCGACGGCGAACCGATTGAACCCAGCCGACAAAGAAGGCATTTTCTGCTCGCAGGGGTTCTTGTTAGGGACAGATCCCGATCAAGATCCAAAGAATGGTATAAGCCTGCTAAGGATGAAGACGCCGAGGTGTCTTATGTCAATGATATGCGAATCTAAGATCTTTGGAATGAGTCAAGGCAAATTCCACCCTACCGCCAGAGGAGGATCCGGAGAAGCCGCTAAAGAGCAATTAATCAAGTCTTGTGCTCTTAAGAAGATGGCTGGCCTAATGAGGAGGTGGAGGAAAGAGCTGAACCAGTTTGTCAAGAAAAAGAGACACCAGAATTCATCGGCAAATATGAGAAGATCAAAGATCATCGCCCGCATTTGTGGCCCACATGACATCGGAAAAGAGTAAGAAGATGTCGGAGACAAACAAGAAAAATGCTGCGAAGAAGACGCTTCACCATCGTGACGGGTCGTGGCTACCTCAAAGCCCGCCTAAGTGGTCCAAGGCTGAGCATGATCTCGCTTGAAAAGGGATCGAACCGTAGACGCGCCGCCGTAGGCTGCGGACTTGGTTCTTCGGGCTGGCGGAACCTTGGACCCCGTGAATAGGCAAAGTGTCGGGACTAACGAGCAACGCAAACATCACCAAGAAACTTCGACAATATATTGATGTGCAGAGCGAGGGACGCTCTTCCAAACAGGAGAAGGACGAGCTCACAATGGCCCTTGGGAATCCCGAGCACCCGGACGGACACGAGGCATGCCAGCTCGCTCGTGGAAGGTTGGTTTTCCGGACGCAGGGGTTACAAAACCCACGAGAGGAGGAAGAAAGTGGAGCATGACCAAATGCAAAGGCCGCTTGAAGGGTAATGGGCTAGAGGATCGAGAAGAGGAACGAGAAGCGCAGATCGCAACAAACGACATGCCAAGCTTCCCGAAGTTACCCCGCCATCTCAGCGCAGAGCAAGATTGCTTCCACCGAGCTGCTTCAGCCGGAGCATGTCTTGACGGCCTCGCCAGCTATCCCGTGGATGGTATCACGGAGTCTCAAAATTGCCACATTATGGCGCCGATGCATGAATTTGAAGGTCAAGGCGGTGTTGGCCAAGTTTATCCTAGTGGACCCGCACAACTTATCACCGCCACCGATTCCGTATGATTTGCTAAGGTGATGGTTGATGAAATAACGGAGGGATTTGAGGACCTCGGCTTGAGCACCCTACCGTGAAGGGGAGACTAGGCTGGGTTCTCGCTCAAGACTCCATGCCTATGGCGGAAGGAGCTCATCGACCTTCCGAATCGGACGCCCGCCTCCTCCTCATCCGGGCGAGTCAGGCACTCCGCCTCCACCGCCTCCTCCCGGCGAAGTGACGATCAGGGCACGATGGCGGCACTGCCCCTCCACCGCCTCCTCCGGCGAAGTGAAGATCAGGGCACGGCGGCACTCCGCCTCTTTCTCCGGCGCAGCGGCACTCCCCTCCTCTCGCCAGCAAGGGCGAAGAGACCCGCCCCGCTGCTCCGACGCTGTCAGAGTCCTTTTCCTCCGCCGAAGCAAGCACGAAGGAAGACAGACACCGAGCCGCCCCGCTCGCCCGGCCTAGCAGACAAGAAGAGAGAGGTAATCAGACACGGTCCACCTCTAAAGCCTCGAGAGAAGTTACCGATGAGAGGAGCAAGGAGGAAAACGACACGATCGTGCACCCAAGTGAATGGGTTCTTTGAAGGGGTTAAAGCAAAGATACATCCACCTCCGGAGGAGAAGGTCGATCCGTGAAAGCAAAGCGACTCTCAATGCCCCGAGGAAACCACCAAAGTCTCCGCCGAGAACCAACTATGAGCGACATCAATGTATATATCTCCAAGCCAAGCGGTCGAACTACTATCACCGATAAAAGGTTAAAAGAACAACGGGCAAAGGGGAAAAAATTGCCCAGCTCGGCAACAAGCACAACAATCGTGCCCCCGCTGAATGTGTCTAATCCTCCGGGACGGTGGCTGTTATGGCAATCTTGAAGATTACCCCCGACGATGCACTTCCCGATTTCATGGAGGTGGACTTATTCAGACACGAGTACGGAAGCCTCGTCAAAGATGAAAAGTCTCGACAACAATGATGCTAAGATTCCACAGCTTGGTACATGAAAACCTCGCAGAGAGTCCGAGGGGACGAACACTTTGTATCTGAATATTAAAGAGGAGCACGACTCGCTTCAAATGATCTGTGTCTATTCCATTTGAGGAGTTCTTCAAGTTCTTCAATCAAAAGGCCCTCGATAAATTAATGGTCTTTTGCTACCTCGTAAGTACTATTTCGTCATTAGTCTTTATATATAGCTCGCTCTTTCATTGCATGTATTTATAATTAATTATCCTCAATATATTATGCAGATTGAAGATCGCCGAGTGCAAAATGAAATCTATGATATTGGGTTCATTAACACAAATATCATAGATGTTTTTCTGTTGAAAAGCACGCCAAGAGGCCGAGGACAACTTGCTACAATCATTGATCAAAAATCAAAACAAAGATACCATACTTTTCCTTACCACGGCCCGTGAGTGTTACTCGCGGTATATTCGGTTTTCCTTATTACTCGAGCGAGGTTAATGTAATTGATGAGTTATGCATGCGCAGGTTCCACTATATTCTTCCGAGATTAAGCTTGAGCGGACTAGTAACCGCCTTAGACCTGCACGGAAAGATCCCAACACCTATGCGGACATGATGAAATGCTCAACAAGTAAGTTCAATCGATCATTATCGCACCATATCGGCAACTTTTTGTTCATTTCCTGATATCTCAAGTAATAACAAATATTTTCTTTGTCTTGCAGGGTTTGGAAACAGTTCACCGCACAAGCTCCGGATCGCCAAGGAGCTGCATATACATACCCAAAGTAAGTACTATCGCCAAGATCTCCCGCTGATTCTATAGCTATACTTTCATCAATGCCATTTATATAATGCTTCATTATCAGTTTGATTGACCTCTATTTCTGAAAGTGCTTGTGGCGGAGGAAGGAATGATTGTGGATACTACGTAAGAGTTCATCCACAACGCGACATTGAAAAACAAGCGGGCTACTCTAGAAGACAATATGAAGTGCGAAGCAATAATATTCGCAATTTCATTTTATTACACCATCATTTCTGTTGAGTTTCATTCATATATATGTATTAATTAACCCCTTCTTCAAATTAATTAGACTTGGCAGATGGGATGAACTCCTACCACCGATCGCATGAAAGCAATTCAAGAGGAATTGGGATTCTTTCTTGAACACGCCATCAAGAAAGCCGAGAATACCATGTGGAACTTGAATTCAAATGCTAGTGGTTTGTAATTAAGAGATCTTATATAGATTGTACATGTATGTAGCCAAGAAAACTTGTTGTTCACCAATTTCTGAGAAGGAGAGGTCGATCGATCACTTTCCTCGATGCATGACTTAACTTCAGACTAATGGTTCTCTCGATCACTTATGTATATATACTACGAAGGCCGAGCAAGCACGGACATAATTAAGAGAGGACACTTTCTCTATTAATTAGCTAGCCAATGTAAACACCTAAATTAACCCCCAAAACCCCCAAAACCCCCAACCCCCTCCTTTCAAAAACAAAAACAAAAACCAGGCCATCGAATGCGACAGCGGACGCTTTTGGTCCCGTTGAGCCACCAACCGGGACCAAAGGCCCCAGACCGGGCTCGGCATGAGGCCACGTGGAGCTATTGGTCCTGGTTCGTGTTTGAACCGACTAATGGGTTGAGGTATTAGTAATCGATCATTAGTCCCGGTTCTCGAACCGACTAAAGGCCCTTACGAACCGGACTGATTGATGGTTTTCTACTAGTGTTACTTGCCCTCGTGGTCTCTCTCTACAGGTGATACATCACACGCCTTCAATTGACGATCCTCTCCCTGTTCCATGTGCCGTTAACAAAGGCATGATCAGAAACCTACAGAAACCACGCAGCATTACGAAGGTTATGCCGTGTTAACCTTTTCTTTCCAAAAGAACATGCCATACTTCCCGCGACACACTCCGTAAGCTCTAAGGAATGTCTAGATCAATCTATGAACCAATGTGGAAATTTATAATGTTACCTACAAAAACAGAGCCACGCTTGAGCATTTTGTCTGCTAGTAAGCACGAAAAGTGACAACACTTGTGTTTCAAAACTCATCTAGCAGAAACAATATACTATAAAATGATTTTTATTGCAAAATTGAAGGTGCTATGATAGGGAAATATTGAATGAATAGAGCGCACGATTCGAAACTACTGTAACAAATCTGGAATTTCGATCAAGATCATGTGCATGGCAATCGACACACTCTAGTGCATGCACTTGTGTGCAATAGTGTGGCCTACATCAAGAAGCGTGTCTTGTTGCAAGATAATACAAACATCCCTTCGAGAGGGGAAATCATCGCCATCGTCATCACCATCGATCCTCTCATTGAGGGAGAATCTCCATCAACATCTTCACCAGCACCATCTCCTCTCAAACCCTTGTTCATCTCTTGTATCCGATCTTTGTCTCAAAACCTCAAATTGGTACCGTTGTTAGTAGTGTGTTTCGGTAGTTGATGCTAGTTGGTTTATTTGGTGGAAGATCATATGTTCAGATCCTTAATGCTTATTAATACCCTTTGATTATGAAATGAATATGCTTTGTGAGTAGTTACGCTTTGTTCCTGAGGACATGGGAGAAGTCATGTTATAAGTAATCACGTGAATTTGGTATTTGTTCGATATTTTGATGAGATGTATGTTGTCTCTCCTCTAGTGGTGTTATGTGAACGGACTACATGACACTTCACCATGATTTGGGCCTAGGGAAGGCATTGGGAAGTAATAAGTAGATGATGGGTTGCTAGAGTGATAGAAGCTTAAACCCTAATTTATGCGTTGCTTCGTAAGGGGATGATTTGGATCCATATGTTTCATGCTATGGTTAGGTTTACCTTATTCTTCTTCAGAGTTGTGGATGCTTTGTAGAGGGTTAATCATAAGTGGGAGGCTTGTCCAAGGAAGGATAGCACCCAAGCACCGTCCACCCACATATCAAATTATCAAAGTAACAAACGCGAATCATATGAGCATGATGAAAACTAGCATGACAATAATTCCCATGTGTCTCTGGAGCGCTTTGCTTTATATAAGAGTTCGTCCAGGCTTGTCCTTTGCTACAAAAAGGATTGGGCCACCTTGCTGCACCTTAGCTACTTTTGTTACTTGTTACCCGTTACTTAATTACCTTATCACAAAACTATCTGTTATTGATAATTGTGCTTGCAGAGAATACCTTGCTGAAAACCACTTGTCATTTTCTTCTACTCCTCGCTGTCTGACACTCTTACTTATCAAAGGAATAAGATTGATCCCTGTACTTGTGGATCATCAAGACACTTTTCCGGCGCCACGGGAGAAGCGCCTTTGATAAGTGGAATTTGGTAAGGAAACATTTATATAGTGTGCTGAAATTTATCACTTGTTACTATGGAAAATAATCCTTTGAGGGCTTGTTCGGGGTATCTTCACTCGACAGAAGAGCAAAGAGTTGCTCCTCAACCTACTGAACCTACTGAAAATGTTTACTTTGAAACTTCGTATGATAGAAAAACTGCTAGCTAATCCTTAGTTGGTTCTCGGCGGAGACTTTGCTGTTTCCTCGTGGCATCGAGAGTGCGCTTTGCTTTCACGGATCTACCTTTCCTCCGAGGTGGATGTCTCTTTGCTTTCACCCTTCAAAGAACTCCTCCTTCATGGGTCCACACGATCGTATCATTTTCCTCCTTGGTCCTCTCATACGGTAATTTCTAGAGGCTTGAGAGGTGGACCAGATTCCATTGCCTCGCCTGTCAGGCTGCTAGACGCCAGAGTGCACGGAGCGGCTGTGGTGTCTGCTTCTTTCGCTTGCTTACGAGGCAGAGGAGAAGGACTACGACGGGCTGGAGCAGCCGGGACGGCGTCTCTTCCTTTCTTTTGGCATGAGGGAGGAGGAGGATGCTTCTTGGGAGCGCCAACGCAGTGGAGAAGGAGGCGGAGTGCCGCCACATGCCCGATCCACTACCGGAGGAGGAGGCGGAGGAGGCGGAGTGCCCGACTCACGGGAGGAGGAGGAGGAGGCGAGGCGCCCATTTCGGAAGGTTGATGAGCTCCTTCCGCCATAGGCATGGAGTCTTCTGAGCAGTAACCCTGTGGTCTCCCCTTCACCGTAGGGTGGTCAAGAAGGAGGTCCTCAAATCCTCCATTATTTCATCCACCATCACCTTAGCATATCCTTCCGAATCGGGCGTGATAAGTTGCGCGGGTCCAAGAGGGATAAACAGAGCCAATAATAGCCTTGACCTTCAAATTCATCCATCGCGCCATAATGTGGCATTTTGAGACTCCGTGATATCATCCACGGATAGCGGGGTGAGCCGCCAAGACATGCTCGGCTGAAGCAGCCGTGGAAGCCATGCTTCTCCGCTGAGATGGCGTGGTAGCCAGGGAAGCTTCAGGTCGCTTGCTGTGATCCGCCGCTTCTCGCTCCCTTCTCGCCTCTAGCCCCATTACGCCAGGCCCGTAGCTTGGCCCTGCTCAGCTTCCTCCTCTCGTGGGTTTGTAACCGCGTCTCAAAACCAACCTTCCACGGAATGGAGCTCTGCATGCCGTGTCCATCCAGGGTGCTGTGGATTCCAGGGCCATTGTGAGCTCGCCCTCCTCCCTGAAACGAAGCTCCTCGCGCCAAGGCCGATATAGTGCCAAAGGTTTTTGACTGGTATTTGCGCATCGTCCGTCAATGGCACTTCCCGATACAGTGGTCCAAGATTCCGCCACCAAGAACCAAGTCCGCAACGTCAGCTAGTACATTGTCTCGGTTCGATCCTTTTTCAAGCAGATCATTCTCAGCCTTGGACCACTTAGGCCAGGCTTTGAGGTACCCACCCTGCAGGATGGTGAAGCATCTTCGCAGCATTTTGCTTGTTTGTCGCCGACATCTTCTTACTCTTTTCCGATGTCTTGTGGGCCACAAATGGGCCGCTGATCTTTGATCTTCTCATATTTGCCGATGAATTCTGGTGTCTTTTTTTTCCTCCACCTCCTGAATAGGGTTGCCATCTTCTTAAGAGCACAAGACTTGATTAATTGCTCTTTAACGGCTTCTCTGGATCCTCCTCCGCGGTAGGGTGAAATTTGCCTTCACTGAGTCCAAAGATCTTCTTCTGCATATCATTGACGTAAGACACCTCGTGGTATTCCTCCTTAGGCTTATACAATTGTTGATGCTGATCGATCTTGTCCCTAACAAGAACCCTAACCGAGCGTAAAATGCGCTTTGTCCGGATGGGTTCAATCGGTTCGCCCGGGCGCGATTTCTATGATCTTAAACTTTTCATCCGAGCTCAACTTTTTCTTCGGCCTCGCCTCACCGGTTGTGCTCGATCCGAGGGCTAGAAAAAGGAAGAAAGACGAGAGTTAATTAATATGTGTACATATACCAAAACAATGAATGCATCAATTAACTAGTCAGACGGGCTTAACAAATATATATATATATATATATACCTGGCCGGACTCGGTTCGTCACCGGAGGAGTCAAGAGTCTCCTTCTTGTACCTCCATTGGGTCACCGGAGCCATCATGAACATAGCCCTATTCTTGTACCGGCATTAATGGTCGGAGCCATCATGAACATAGCCCTTCACCCAAATCCTTCCCTGACCTCGCTGTTTGAGAAATGACGAACGACATCACTTCCTCAGCGATTATGTCCCCCAACATCGCTTCGCTTTTGTCTCGAGTGCTCCATAGTTTCGCAAATATTTACAACATGTCAATTATTATTCAAACATGGTACAGATGGATATATATATATATATTAGTGGCAAACGAGAACTAGCTAGCTAATCACAATAAGGAATCATGTTAGTGGCCTCGACGCGCTTCTCTAGGGTTTGGGGCCCGACACAACGCTCAAGGGTTTGGGGTGGCCTCGATGACAATGCTTTTTAACTTGATAAATTTGGGTGGCCTCGAGAGAGTTAATTTGTCGGGTAGGGCGCATGGAGGGGGTAGGAGACCAACATCGCTTTCTCTAGGGTTTGGGTGTCCTCGAGAGTTTTGGTTTAGCGAGAGGGCCGAGGGGGCTGCCGTTGTATAAGTTATCACTCGAGAGGTATATATATCGACCACCCCTCATGTCGGGTTATCTAGAGGGGTTATATCGACAATGACGCGACATACATATACATGGGAAAATAATGTTATCGGGGAGGTACGCACCCCCTCGTGTTGAAGTTTCTTCTTTCTCCCTATTCCTTTCTTTCTTCTTCTCCTTCTTTTTCTTCTTCTCCCTTGATAAAGGAAAGGAAAAGGAAGAAAAGAGGAAGAAGGAAGAAGGAAGAAGAAGAAGAAAAGAAGAAGAGGAGAAGAAGAAAAATAGAAAAAAATTCTATTTTATCTTCTTCTCCTCTATTCCTTTTCTTCTCCCTTCTTTTTCTTCTTTTGTCTTCTTCTTATTTATTTCTCCTCTTCTTTTCCTTTCCTCTTCTTCTTTCTTTCCTCTTCTTATTTTCTTCTTTCCTATCCTTATTTTTCTAAAATTGTAACTTTTGCATATATAAAACTTTTCTAAAATTTTAACTTTCTATATATGAACAAAAACTTTCTTTGAACAAAAAACATTTTTAACATATATATTTAGCAAATTCTAGCCACATACATCACATACACATATACATTATAGCCACATACACATATACATCACATATGAACAAAAATAGACTAATAAAAAACATATAGCAACATATGAACAAAAACATATAGCCACATACATACACATACATTATATATATATATATGAAAAAAAATTAAACTAATAAAAAAAGAGCTGCAGAGGGGCATGGCGGCATGGGTGGCGCGCCAAGGTGGCAGGCAGGGTGCAAGAGGCAGGCGGTGGGTGCGGGAGCGAGGCAATGTAGGGCGCCAGCAGGTGCTGTGGGGTGGCGGGCACGGGCGCGCTGGGCGCGGGGAGCGCGCCAGGCTGGGCAGATGGCGCCGAGGGCGGCGGCGACGGCAGTTGAGCAGCCTGGCGCTGGAGGCGCGACGACGGTGAGGTGGACCAGCTCGACGCGCTTGAGGCGGCGCGATTAACGAAGCCGGGACAGCCTGACGGCCATGACGATGAGGCAGAGCAGCGGGCTTGACGGAGAAGAAAGGGATGGATTTTGAGAAAAACTAAGTGCTAGTTATATATGAAGAGAATTGGTCCCGTTCATGAACCCAACCGGACTAATGTCCTTTAGTCCCGGTTGGTGCCACCAACCCGGACGAAGGGCAGAGAAGGAAGTTTGTCCCGGTTGGTGGTACCAACGGACTAGGCGGCTGGCACTGCCTTCGCACCAACCGTACCAATGCCCCCTTTAGTCCCTGGTTTGTGCCACCAACCGACCAAAGGCCTCTTGTGCCGCTCAGACGGGCCAAAGTTTAGTCCCACTCACTAGTTGAGGGACGCCAGTGGTTTATAAGCCCCACCGCCGCAGCCCTCTCGAGCTCTCTCCACCGCAGTTTGCGGGCCTACTTGCTACTACTTTGCTCGATGGGCCTGGGCTTCACATGAACTGGCCCATGGTAGGGTTTCTAGTCGATTGTAAAATTAAAGAGAGGCATTTTTTTTGTTTTCTTTACTTATCGTTGCTATTTTTATTTTTATCCAGTTTTTTGTTTTGTTTTCTCATTATTTATTTTCTTTTGTTTTTTGCTTTATTTTTTAATTTTTTTTTGCTTTTAGTTTTAGGAAAATTATAAACTTTCTCATAGTGCCATTAGTTTTCAAATTTGAAAACACATTTTTTATTTTTTTTGTTTTCTTTCTTGCTTCATTTATTTTATTTTGTTTCTACTTACAACAAAATACTTATTGTTGCTATTTTCAATTATTACGAGGGCCGAACCATAAGACATTAAAGCATTTCAAATGAACTCTGAAAAACTTTAAAGTTGGCATTGTATCATAAATTCACCCACATAGCATGTGCTTTGTACAAAATGGACAATGGTATCATACTCGTCTGTTACAAAGTTGGCATGGTATCATCATTATAGGCGGGAGAAAGTCTTCACTTTTTCTTTTCTTGTGCATTTGCTTATTGCCCGTAACCATGGATAATCTTCATCGCTTATTAGGATGTCAGCCTTGACTTTGAAGGAGGAATTTCATGAAAATTTTCATAATCTTCATACATGTCCTGCTTGCCCTTCACTCCCACGATGTCCCTTTTCCCGAAAGAACTATTTGGCGCTTTGGCTCATCGATGATGTATTCGCTTCCTTATCTTTGTCTTTCTCGGTATGGTAGACATGTCCTTCACATAGATAACTGTGCCACATCATTGGCTAGGACGAACGGTTCGCCGCTGTACCCAAGATTTTTCAGATCCACTGTTGTCATTCCGCATCGTGGGTCTACCTGACTTCGCCTCCCGATGATTGACCCATTTGCACTTAAACAAAGGGACCATTCTGCTTGTTTGCCTCAGCCACTACGAAAATCATGCACGCCTTAATATACTCGGAGGTGTGTCTTGAACCGTACATCCATCCGGTTCATCTGCGGCATTATATATAATTAATGTGTCGAAATCATCAGAACATCATGAATAGATAATTAAGTGACCAAATTAATAGAAGTTCATCATCACATTAAAACCAAAGTACATACAGAGTTCTCATCTAGCAACATAAAGCTCAGAGAGCATCTAAATTAATTAAACCATATATTGAAACTATGTAAAACATTTCAATGTGAAAACAAATGCGATCATAATCGCATCAATGTAACCACCGATCCAACGGCATAATGATACCAAGCCTCGGTATGAATGGCATATTTTCTAATCTTTCTAATCTTCAAGCGATTGCATCCATCTTGATCTTGTGATCATCGACGACATCCGCAACATGCAACTCCAATATCATCTTCTCCTCCTCAATTTTTCTAATTGCTTCCTTCAACAAATTGTTTTCTTCTTCAACTAAATTTAACCTCTAACAATAGGGTCGGTTGAATTGTGGGTTCAACAACCTCCTAGATAAATAAAATCTATGTCACGTTGGTCGGCATAATTGTCATAAACAATAAATGAACCAATAGTTACGAAAAGATAATATATACCACATCCAATCATAGACAGGACGAGGGCCGACGGGCGGATACCAAAACCATCGCACTATATAAGATGCAATAATAAAAGTAAGAAAATTATACAAGTATCTATATAAACATACAAATAAGAATATTTTTTCCTTTCGAAAGAAGATAAGAACAAGAGGCTCACCACGGTGGTGCCAGACGAGATCGGCACGGGCGATCGACGACGGTGAAGACGGAGACGGACGTGACGGACCGCTAAACCTAGACAAATATTGAGGAAATGGAGCTTGGAGGTCGAGCTTGAGGAGAAAGCTATAGTGTGGCTCGGGCATTCCATCAACACCTGTGCATAGGAGGTGAGCTAGAGCAGCATAAAGTTTCCCCTCGCCGCCACGAAAAAGAGCAGTTAGAGGTGCTCGTCGCAGCGAGGGTATATATAGGCACATTGTCCCGGTGGCTTGAACCGACTAAAGGCAGCCTTTGGTCCCGGTTCAAGCCTCCAACCGACCAATGGTGGCCAGAGCGAGGTCCATTGGTCCCGTTCGTCCCACCAACCGTGACCAAAAGGTCTGCATTTAACCGGGACCAATGGCCCACGTGGCTCGCCGGCCCCCGGCTAACGAATCGGGTTAAATGCTCCCATTGGTCCCGTTTGGATTGAACCTAATGGGCTGACCGCATGGACCATTGCCCCTTTTCTACTAGTGCAAGGATGAAACCAGCATTTTCCAACCGGAAATTAACATGAAAATAAGTGTCGAACAACCGAGTCGATCGAATCGTCCAAATTGAAATCGACGTTGAATCAGCAATGTAGATAATAGATACAATTCAGATAGCATATCTTGGTCTACATCGGCTATAAAAGCCGGCCGAAATCGGCGGTTCCCATGGCTCGCAAATCGCAAGGCCATGTCCTTGCCAGATTATCGATGCAGTGCCGATAATTTTATACCTTTGCAGCATTCTATCAAGGATAAACTAATGTCCTTGACTTTAAAAAATTACGTAAAATATGTTCAGTTTATGTAATCGACACTTTGATTACGTACATATAGTATTCTCTGGTCTTATCTTCATCATGTCTAGGTTCTTCGGATGAACTTCCACCTCTAAAATACCCAACAATTACTTGCCCCTGTGGTCTCTCGCATAAAGGCGACATCACAGCCTTCAATTGACGATCCTCTCCTGCTCCATGTGCCGTAAAAAAGGCATGATCAGAAAGCTACAAGAAACCACGCAGCATTACGAAGGTTATGCCGTGTTAACCTTTTCTTTCCAATAGAACATGCCATACTTCCCTCGCTAAATTTATAATGTTAGCTACAAAAACAGAGCCATTGAGCTTCTGTCCTTAGTAAGCACGAAAAGTGACAACACTTGTGTTTCAAAACTTATCTAGCAGAAACAAATATACTATAAAATGAGTTTTATTGCAAAATTAAAGGCGCTATGCTAGGGAAATATTGAAAGAATAGAGCGCACAATTCTGAAACTTCGAAACAAATCTGGAATTCTAGATCAAGATCATGTGCATGGCATTATACACACTCTAGTGCATGCACTTGTGTGCAATAGTGTGCCCACATCAAGAAGCGTGTGTTGTTGCAAGATAATATTATGCACACAAAGTATACACACCAGGAATTAACATCATTTAGTACGACCTTAGGCTTAAATGACACATCAGCTGCATGGATAAGTGAACCGAATGGTTGTCATGATCACTCGCATCATGCTTCACCCCAGAAGGAACATTTTTCTTAATTCAGGAATTGCACTTTACAAATGATACATATCTGAACTTTATTAGAGTAATATACTAAAATTTGCAATCAATATGGGGATCCTTCGTTATTCAGATAACAAAATAGCCATGGCAAAGGAAGAACTAAGTACTGTGATACTATCTTTAATACGTAAGTATCAAACCGAAGGTTGGATCTGCAACAAAGACAATAGTTCGTCATCAACTTGCAAAAATCCGACAGTCAATCCTATAAGAAAGAGCATCAATCAATTTATATGTTCTACGACACATGTGCACAATCATGAGAGTGCGAACCAATGCCTCCTATTAGCTATAACAGAGAAGAATAAAAGATTATATGATAATAGCTTGATAAAAGATTATATGATAATAGCTTATATATGTCAGGTTGGACAATGATAATCGCAAGTACAAGCTCTACATTGGTTTTGAGAGTAAATAATTGCCACATAAGACGAGAATATTTCTCCATATTACACAAGGTTTCAGACATCAAGCAAACATGATGCAGATTGTTGAATAAAAGAATCAGCACAGATTCACAAATTAATCTGCATAAGTCCGCAAACTCGGACATCAGCATTCGCGATCCAATTGAATACATACTCAGCTGCTCTCGTCCAGACTTGTATTCCCATGGTCAAAAGGTGCTATCTTAGGATCAGGAATATATCTAAGTCTGTGGCTTCTATAATGATTTTAACCATTAAATTTGTCACAAGATGTGAGAAAACTGGAAAGAATTGTGTACTGTACATAAATTGCATACAGTATGTGGCCAGTCAAGAAAATTTTACTAGCTATAGCGATATTCATCGTCAGCAATATTTGACCACAGAAATGCCATCCTTGCATGTATCTATATATGAACTGAAGAAAATAATAAAATAAAATACAATGCGACTCGTATGAATGTGAAAAAGACGAAGCAAAAGTCACCTGCTGTATCCGGATAATTTTCTGTGAGAACTCTCAACTTATACCCAGTGACATTCAGGCAGATCTATCAGCTTGATTAAAGCTCACTTGAATGCCATTCCTTTCGATATAATCACGCTTATCCGCTGGGAGGTTTTGGAACACGAAATCATTTCACTTTCAAAGCCCGCCAACCAAGTCTATCTATATTCATGCGTATGAGATTTAAAGAGGAGCTTCATGGATGAAATACATAGCGATCGGAAAAAAGTATCAGGGTTTTGATGAATGGATTAACTCCTTTCAGAAATGTTAAGTCTTGTAGACTCGCTTTGTATGGTCATTTTTGTTCTTTTTGGTTTCTATGTTTAGCTCCTTGGTAATCAAGTACAGTGGACTTTTCTTTAATTATACTCAAAATACATAAAATATAATGTACGGAAAAATTCTACAGTTCCGCCTAAAAAATGGAGCCGTTTTCTTGTTGTCGACCCACCTGTAGCTCCCGAAGCGGCGCCAACTCTTTTATGTTTCGCAAAGTCTCAGAGTGAAGGAGCCGCTTTGGTTCTCAAATTATTACTTCAGAACGGTATGTGTTAACAAAGCTAGAAATCACTCGATATAATTAACAAAAGTTACTGGATTGAAACTGAAAAGGCTACATGTTATATTGATCACATATAATCATAGCATATAATCATAGGTTGTCTCTCTTGTTCTTCTTGATAACGCCAACCAACCTTTAACATAAAACTCTAGCGATAAAACAGACAACACGACAATACCAATGGAATAGAACATTGACCGGTCATCTAAACTTTATTCGTCCACCCCTTGAGCAAGTTGGATGTGGTACTTCATGGCATTCTTCTTCTTATTAATGACCTCCTGGATTATAGACCCAAGACAATCAATCCACATTGGTTTGGGCACGAACGAATCAGCCCCAGCACTCATGAACTCCTCCATGGCATGATCATCAGCTGACACCCCAACAATCAATCCTTGTGTAGCACAATCAATATCCATTATTGTGCACTTGACATGTAGCAGACTTTTGTTATTGTTTTGTTGTTGCTGTTATTAGGTGCATATACATGGATGCCAACAACAGCAACAACATAAACAACAATAAAATCGCTGCAACATCATCAAATTGTACTTGTTTCACCATAGACGGTATGAAACCTATTAATGATCAATGTCTTGTCTGTAAAGAATTGACACAGAACAGGAAGTACTACAAACGGATGAGAAAAGAAGACAGAAAAACAAATGAAGGAGTAGGGACCTTAAGACCAGATTTAGAGCTTATTATGGAGGAACAGGGAACGATCGAGCTCCAGCATCAATTGTTGATACTTTTTGCATGACAAAATAAAGAGATCTACTGTGCTATACATGTATGATTTCACATGTTCTTTGAAGTAACATGTACCATCCAAGCCAAATATATGCACAGAGATTGCAATTCCCAAGAAGAATTAAAACAAAATCATAAAATGTATTATCTTCTGATAAAAAATAAAAAATGATGAACACAAGCAAAAGTAATGTGGCACATTGAATGAATAAAAAACAGAGGTTGACTGTGCTTTACACATGGACAAATTGCCATGTTTTCTTTTGCAATATATAGCACCCAAAATATGAGGCTAGATAGCAACCGCATACACAAAAGAAACAAAAAACATAGGGAAGCAAAGAAACAATGCTAATGGCAACGTGTATATATGGAACCATATACATGGATGTCAACAATAATAACATAAAAAGTATTTTGCTACATAGATCAAAATGTACTCAGTTTCATCGTACACATGCTTGTATAGCACTTAATCAGTATCTTAATTATCTGTAAATCATGGAAGCATGAACACAGAAACAACGACTTGTCGGAAGAGAACAAGGCAGAAAAAAAGGAAGGAATTGAGGCCTTGAGGCTAGCTAGCGCTTATCGTGGAATAGGAGGAGAGATGGAGCTCTTGCAGCTTGAGACTCTGTTGTTGGTGTGCCTTGTACCACCGTATGCCCAGGTATTTATAGGGGCAAGGGACGAAAGGCCCATAGCCAGCCATCATCTCCACCGTCCGTTCAAAATCACATCAAAACGCTCTATCCTGCTCTCCCAAAATAAAAATAAAAATTTAATACTGGATTCGTATCTTTGGGATTAATGAGCAATATCTCCTGAAATGCAGTGTATATACGCACTGGCCGTTGTTTACATGCAAATACTAGACCCACCGCTTTTTTGTGTCAAATGTTACTGCATCACAGAAGATCACGCTCTATATTTGTCTGAGCGGCTGGCAATTAATCTGAGATCGCCTCATATTGTGGCAATTGCTTAGTTATGGCAGGGAACCCATTCAAGATCGATAACAGACAGAGCGTGGGAATTCCAGATCAGTTTTTTTTTCCTTCTATCACTAATTGGGTACCGTATGTGTGCATGGGCCCAATATATCAATCCAGCTGGCTGAAAGTGAACCAAATACAAGAGCAATTAGACCAAATTATATATGTATTGCGACTGAGTGTTCAAACAAGAACTAGTTTGATCCAAGAATAAGTCTAATTTTATTGATGCATAAAGAAAATTGTTGGATTTCACACAAAAATTAATATAAACCGCTATAAATGAAAATTCAGAACTGAAATGATTGTTTTGTTGTGAGTTCCAGTCCCTAGTGGGCCAATAGCCCTGCATGGACGGATTTCACGTGAATTGGAAGGAGTGCGACGTGGTTGATGAAAATAGCTGTAGTGCAACGCTCGAAGCCAAATATCCAAGGCCCACTCGCATTAAAATGGTCGCCAACGGAGTGAGATTATGTTTAAGACATGTGGGTCCCACTGACAGAGCATCTAGTTACGACCCCACTTGGCAGCGGCATCGTGAGATGTGGGTCTGCTCGTTCAATCAGAGGAGGACCCGCTGTTCTCCTCCTCTTCGTTTCGGCGGAAGACGGCGGCGCCGAGCTTTTTTCTCGGTGACAGCAGAGGGCGGAGCTGTCGCTCGGCGACGGCGCGGTGTGGTGAGTAAACTGAACCCTTGTCATGTTCCTCCTTGTCGAAAGTTAGATCTCGCCGCATCGCCTGCTCTGCTTTTTCGATTTGATCCAGATTTGGTGCGGGGAGGGGGTGACCGCGATGGAGCCGCTTAGAGACAACAACGCCGACTAGGTGTGTGCATCCTTTCCAACCTATGACGAAATGCGTTCTCGCTCGCTAGCTCACACGCCCGCCATTAACAAACAGGTAGGACAATGACGCCTGATAATTACGCTACAGAACCCTTCGCTAATGATGCCACGCACCACGATTTTGTTGTTAGTCTTATGATGATTCAAATTCGCTCAAGATTCAAATTTAAAATATAGGCAAACCGTAAAAATTTTCAAACATTAAAACTAAATTGTTCATCATGTGGCAAATAATCCCTAACTAATTGAGGTGAAGGAACCACATTCTTATAGAAAGTTTAGATGCATTTGAGTAATTAAAACAGTAGGTAAAACAATGAAATTTTTGCATTTTATAAAATAATAAACTGTTTATTTAGATGCCCCTAAGTTAATGGGACAGTAGCATAATTATTAACACAAATTAGTGACTACTTTTATAATTTACAAAACTAATACAAATGAGACATTAAAAGAACAGAAAAGTAAATAAATAGAAAGGAAAAATAAAAAGAAAAACCTAACAAAAACAAAGAGACCTCTGCTGGGGCCAAGTGGCCAGCTGGCTCCGCCATCCAACAAGCCGGTTTCAACAGCTAGCCGCCACACCTTATCCTCACACCGCAAACCCTAATCCCCATTCTCCCCACTTACTTTCCTCGATTGCGGGGCTCGAACCGCCGACCAAGCCGACGCCGCGCGCCGCTTCGCCTTGGGCCACCTCACGGACCGCCAGACCTCCGCTTCGCCCTCAGCGCCTTTACTCGACATCGATCGAGGGGCTAGATCCCGCCGAAGCTCGCGACATGGCGCCATCCCCGGCGCCATTGTCGCTTGTGCTCTCGCCAATTGCCGCCGCCCATCGCTCTCCTCGCCGACGCTAACGCGCTTGCCGCTTCTTCCCGCTCGCAAGTGAGCGCCGCCGCCCCTTCGCTTCTCTCCCTCGTGGTCGCCCGGCCACCACTATCCTCGCCATGGTCGATGCGCCTGCCCTGCCGGCTATGCTACTATCGCAGACCTTCCTGCTGCCCGACGCAAGACGGGTTCCACGGCCACTGCACGGCCTGGTTGCCGCCGACTCCTGCGGGTTGCCGACCTCGCAGCCGCCGACACCGCCGCCTGGCCATGCTTAATCGTCTGCTCCGCCAGAGCGGCGCGCTTCATGCTACCTCCCACCATGCAAGACACGCTGCCGGCCTCACCGGGCTCGCCACTGCAAGGCAGCCTCTGGCCGCAGCACTTCGCCGCAGCAAACCTCCTCTTCTTCCTCTTCTTTGCCGCAAGGCTGGCGGCGCAGGCGTGCTGCATCTGGCGCGAAGGCTCGACGGCAACACTGTCACCACATACTCGCTTGGCCTCTCCATCGACAAGGGGCCCCGCCTGAATGTTTTAATAAAAAAGAAAACAAAATAAAAATAAATTATTAATTAATTATTTAATTAGTGGATTAATTGTTAATTAATCATGTTTAATTAATCTAATTAACTAGTTAGTTTAATTAAACAAGAATTAGATTAGTTAAAACCTAATTAGACTAAACAACAATGATTAATCGGGACCCACATCGTCACTTGACCAATAACACCTCTGTTGATCGATGATGTCATGTCGACGCCATGCTGATGCAATAATACTATTTTCGTGATTTAATAATTAATAAGTTAGAAAATGATTTAAAACTTTAAAATTAATATAAAATAAACCGTAGTTCTGATGGAAAAACTTTGTACATGAAAGTTGCTCGTAACGACGAGACAATTCTGCACGCAGCCCGCTCGCCCGCCACACATCCCTAGCATAGCAAACACACAACTTTCCTGCTCACTCGTCTGAAACGCTAAACACCGGGATACTTTCCTTGATGTTTCTCCACCCGTATCGCTTATCCTACGTTAGGTCACCCCTAGCACAACGATTGCCGCTCTTGCTTTGTATTACATTTGATTGCTCATATTTATTGTGTTTCCTCCGCTACTTTTCCTAGAGACTCGAGATCCGGCGACCCTACCGGGACTACGGAGTTGACGATTTCCTCTCTTGCCGAGCAACCAGCAAGCCCCCTTGATCACCAGATATCGCCATTCTCTATACCGCTTGCATTAGAGTAGTGTAGCATGTTATCGCTTGATTACTCCTATTTTGTTGCATAGCCCGTCATTGTTGCTACAATCATTGATACCTTACCCGCAGTCCTAAATGCTTAGTATAGGATGCTAGTTTATCATCATTGGCCCGATGATCGGGCCGTGATCACTTGGGAGGTGATCACGGTATATACTACATACATACATACTATACAGATGTGACTAAAGTCGGGTCACCGAGGAGTACCCAAGGATTCTCGATGAGGGGGCTGAAAGGATGTGGCTCCATCCTTAGAGGGGCCCGGGTTCACGCCCCGACTGCATATTTTAGGCGGAGCGATGTGGCAGGTTGAGACCACCTAGGAGACAGTGGGTTTGGCTCCCTGCTCATGCTCATGGATACTTAACACGCTTAACGAGATCTTGGTATTTGATCCGAGTCCGCCATTTGGTCTATACGCGACTAACCATCTACGTGGGAGTAGTTATGGGTATCCCGACGGTATCACCGGCTTCTCGACGCACGATCGAGTGGCGCTACCGATTGGAACGTAGCCCGCTTGTATTAAGGGGCTAGTTCTCGCTTCCGCCGCTGTTTCAACGCAGTGTGTGCTTAGGGCGATGGGCCTGCACTGCCAAGATAGGTTTAGACCCCGCAGGTCGACCGCCTCACAGGTAGGTGGGCTGCGACGGTTGATCTTCCGGAGGCGGCATGACCCAGAAAGTGTGTCCGCCAAATGGGATCAAGCGGTTGGGTTATGTGGTGCACCCGCAGAAGTTAATCTATTCAATAGCCGTGTCCTCGGAAAAGGACGACCCGGAGTTGTACCTTGACCTTATGACAACTAGAACCGGATACTTAATAAACACACCCTTCCAAGTTCCATGACAACCCGTAATCGCTTCAACAGGCGACGAGGAGAGGATCGCCGGTATTATGCTATGCGATGCTACTGGAGATGCTACTTGGTGATGCTACTTGAGATGCTACTTGAGGACTTCAATCTACTCTCTTCTACATGTCATAGACGGAGGCTGCCAGGTTTAGTCTTCGGATGTGATTAGCTATCCCTCTTATTCTCGCATTCTCAGCTCACCACCGATATGGCCCTTTACACATATACCCATGCATATGTAGTGTAGTTTCCTTGTTGCAGTACTTTTGATGAGTACTGCTTTCTCCCCCTTTTCCCCTTTCCTTTCTTTTTCTAGTTGTCGCAACCAGATGCCGGAGTCCGTGGTTGACGCCACCGCCGATGATACTACTACACCGAGGTGCCTACTACGCAAGCAGCCCCCGACGATGACCAGAGTAGTTTAGGAGGATCCAGCAGAGGCCCGCGCTTCTTTCGACCAGATCCCGCTTGTGCTAGCCTTCTTAAGGCAAACTTGTTTAACTTATGTCCAGATCAGATATTGTTGCTTCCGCTGACTCGCCTATGATCGAGCACTTGTATTCGAGCCCTCGAGGCCCCCGGCTTGTATTATGATGCTTGTATGACTTATTTATGTTTTAGAGTTGTGTTGTGATATCTTCCCGTGAGTCCCCGATCTTGATCGTATATGCTTATGCATGATTAGTGTACGATTGAATCGGGCGCACAAGTTGGTATCGAGCCGATCGCTCGTAGGGAATCCCCTTCCAACTCCTTGGTCAAATTGAGTCTAGTCGACGAGCTGCTCACAAACATCCCTTCGAGAGGGGAAATCATCGCCATCGTCATCACCATCGATCCTCTCATTGAGGGAGAATCTCCATCAACATCTTCACCAGCACCATCTCCTCTCAAACCCTTGTTCATCTCTTGTATCCGATCTTTGTCTCAAAACCTCAAATTGGTACCGTTGTTAGTAGTGTGTTTCGGTAGTTGATGCTAGTTGGTTTATTTGGTGGAAGATCATATGTTCAGATCCTTAATGCTTATTAATACCCTTTGATTATGAAATGAATATGCTTTGTGAGTAGTTACGCTTTGTTCCTGAGGACATGGGAGAAGTCATGTTATAAGTAATCACGTGAATTTGGTATTTGTTCGATATTTTGATGAGATGTATGTTGTCTCTCCTCTAGTGGTGTTATGTGAACGGACTACATGACACTTCACCATGATTTGGGCCTAGGGAAGGCATTGGGAAGTAATAAGTAGATGATGGGTTGCTAGAGTGATGAAGCTTAAACCCTAATTTATGCGTTGCTTCGTAAGGGGATGATTTGGATCCATATGTTTCATGCTATGGTTAGGTTTACCTTATTCTTCTTCAGAGTTGTGGATGCTTTGTAGAGGGTTAATCATAAGTGGGAGGCTTGTCCAAGGAAGGATAGCACCCAAGCACCGTCCACCCACATATCAAATTATCAAAGTAACAAACGCGAATCATATGAGCATGATGAAAACTAGCATGACAATAATTCCCATGTGTCTCTGGAGCGCTTTGCTTTATATAAGAGTTCGTCCAGGCTTGTCCTTTGCTACAAAAAGGATTGGGCCACCTTGCTGCACCTTAGCTACTTTTGTTACTTGTTACCCGTTACTTAATTACCTTATCACAAAACTATCTGTTATTGATAATTGTGCTTGCAGAGAATACCTTGCTGAAAACCACTTGTCATTTTCTTCTACTCCTCGCTGTCTGACACTCTTACTTATCAAAGGAATAAGATTGATCCCTGTACTTGTGGATCATCAAGACACTTTTCCGGCGCCACGGGAGAAGCGCCTTTGATAAGTGGAATTTGGTAAGGAAACATTTATATAGTGTGCTGAAATTTATCACTTGTTACTATGGAAAATAATCCTTTGAGGGCTTGTTCGGGGTATCTTCACTCGACAGAAGAGCAAAGAGTTGCTCCTCAACCTACTGAACCTACTGAAAATGTTTACTTTGAAACTTCGTATGATAGAAAAACTGCTAGCTAATCCTTAGTTGGTTCTCGGCGGAGACTTTGCTGTTTCCTCGTGGCATCGAGAGTGCGCTTTGCTTTCACGGATCTACCTTTCCTCCGAGGTGGATGTCTCTTTGCTTTCACCCTTCAAAGAACTCCTCCTTCATGGGTCCACACGATCGTATCATTTTCCTCCTTGGTCCTCTCATACGGTAATTTCTAGAGGCTTGAGAGGTGGACCAGATTCCATTGCCTCGCCTGTCAGGCTGCTAGACGCCAGAGTGCACGGAGCGGCTGTGGTGTCTGCTTCTTTCGCTTGCTTACGAGGCAGAGGAGAAGGACTACGACGGGCTGGAGCAGCCGGGACGGCGTCTCTTCCTTTCTTTTGGCATGAGGGAGGAGGAGGATGCTTCTTGGGAGCGCCAACGCAGTGGAGAAGGAGGCGGAGTGCCGCCACATGCCCGATCCACTACCGGAGGAGGAGGCGGAGGAGGCGGAGTGCCCGACTCACGGGAGGAGGAGGAGGAGGCGAGGCGCCCATTTCGGAAGGTTGATGAGCTCCTTCCGCCATAGGCATGGAGTCTTCTGAGCAGTAACCCTGTGGTCTCCCCTTCACCGTAGGGTGGTCAAGAAGGAGGTCCTCAAATCCTCCATTATTTCATCCACCATCACCTTAGCATATCCTTCCGAATCGGGCGTGATAAGTTGCGCGGGTCCAAGAGGGATAAACAGAGCCAATAATAGCCTTGACCTTCAAATTCATCCATCGCGCCATAATGTGGCATTTTGAGACTCCGTGATATCATCCACGGATAGCGGGGTGAGCCGCCAAGACATGCTCGGCTGAAGCAGCCGTGGAAGCCATGCTTCTCCGCTGAGATGGCGTGGTAGCCAGGGAAGCTTCAGGTCGCTTGCTGTGATCCGCCGCTTCTCGCTCCCTTCTCGCCTCTAGCCCCATTACGCCAGGCCCGTAGCTTGGCCCTGCTCAGCTTCCTCCTCTCGTGGGTTTGTAACCGCGTCTCAAAACCAACCTTCCACGGAATGGAGCTCTGCATGCCGTGTCCATCCAGGGTGCTGTGGATTCCAGGGCCATTGTGAGCTCGCCCTCCTCCCTGAAACGAAGCTCCTCGCGCCAAGGCCGATATAGTGCCAAAGGTTTTTGACTGGTATTTGCGCATCGTCCGTCAATGGCACTTCCCGATACAGTGGTCCAAGATTCCGCCACCAAGAACCAAGTCCGCAACGTCAGCTAGTACATTGTCTCGGTTCGATCCTTTTTCAAGCAGATCATTCTCAGCCTTGGACCACTTAGGCCAGG
This sequence comes from Aegilops speltoides, assembly GCA_021437245.1. Lineage (NCBI taxonomy): Eukaryota > Viridiplantae > Streptophyta > Magnoliopsida > Poales > Poaceae > Aegilops > Aegilops speltoides. Next base: position 15,696 of record JAHHZJ010005792.1, on the reverse strand, counting down.
CTTTGAGGTACCCACCCTGCAGGATGGTGAAGCATCTTCGCAGCATTTTGCTTGTTTGTCGCCGACATCTTCTTACTCTTTTCCGATGTCTTGTGGGCCACAAATGGGCCGCTGATCTTTGATCTTCTCATATTTGCCGATGAATTCTGGTGTCTTTTTTTTCCTCCACCTCCTGAATAGGGTTGCCATCTTCTTAAGAGCACAAGACTTGATTAATTGCTCTTTAACGGCTTCTCTGGATCCTCCTCCGCGGTAGGGTGAAATTTGCCTTCACTGAGTCCAAAGATCTTCTTCTGCATATCATTGACGTAAGACACCTCGTGGTATTCCTCCTTAGGCTTATACAATTGTTGATGCTGATCGATCTTGTCCCTAACAAGAACCCTAACCGAGCGTAAAATGCGCTTTGTCCGGATGGGTTCAATCGGTTCGCCCGGGCGCGATTTCTATGATCTTAAACTTTTCATCCGAGCTCAACTTTTTCTTCGGCCTCGCCTCACCGGTTGTGCTCGATCCGAGGGCTAGAAAAAGGAAGAAAGACGAGAGTTAATTAATATGTGTACATATACCAAAACAATGAATGCATCAATTAACTAGTCAGACGGGCTTAACAAATATATATATATATATATATACCTGGCCGGACTCGGTTCGTCACCGGAGGAGTCAAGAGTCTCCTTCTTGTACCTCCATTGGGTCACCGGAGCCATCATGAACATAGCCCTATTCTTGTACCGGCATTAATGGTCGGAGCCATCATGAACATAGCCCTTCACCCAAATCCTTCCCTGACCTCGCTGTTTGAGAAATGACGAACGACATCACTTCCTCAGCGATTATGTCCCCCAACATCGCTTCGCTTTTGTCTCGAGTGCTCCATAGTTTCGCAAATATTTACAACATGTCAATTATTATTCAAACATGGTACAGATGGATATATATATATATATTAGTGGCAAACGAGAACTAGCTAGCTAATCACAATAAGGAATCATGTTAGTGGCCTCGACGCGCTTCTCTAGGGTTTGGGGCCCGACACAACGCTCAAGGGTTTGGGGTGGCCTCGATGACAATGCTTTTTAACTTGATAAATTTGGGTGGCCTCGAGAGAGTTAATTTGTCGGGTAGGGCGCATGGAGGGGGTAGGAGACCAACATCGCTTTCTCTAGGGTTTGGGTGTCCTCGAGAGTTTTGGTTTAGCGAGAGGGCCGAGGGGGCTGCCGTTGTATAAGTTATCACTCGAGAGGTATATATATCGACCACCCCTCATGTCGGGTTATCTAGAGGGGTTATATCGACAATGACGCGACATACATATACATGGGAAAATAATGTTATCGGGGAGGTACGCACCCCCTCGTGTTGAAGTTTCTTCTTTCTCCCTATTCCTTTCTTTCTTCTTCTCCTTCTTTTTCTTCTTCTCCCTTGATAAAGGAAAGGAAAAGGAAGAAAAGAGGAAGAAGGAAGAAGGAAGAAGAAGAAGAAAAGAAGAAGAGGAGAAGAAGAAAAATAGAAAAAAATTCTATTTTATCTTCTTCTCCTCTATTCCTTTTCTTCTCCCTTCTTTTTCTTCTTTTGTCTTCTTCTTATTTATTTCTCCTCTTCTTTTCCTTTCCTCTTCTTCTTTCTTTCCTCTTCTTATTTTCTTCTTTCCTATCCTTATTTTTCTAAAATTGTAACTTTTGCATATATAAAACTTTTCTAAAATTTTAACTTTCTATATATGAACAAAAACTTTCTTTGAACAAAAAACATTTTTAACATATATATTTAGCAAATTCTAGCCACATACATCACATACACATATACATTATAGCCACATACACATATACATCACATATGAACAAAAATAGACTAATAAAAAACATATAGCAACATATGAACAAAAACATATAGCCACATACATACACATACATTATATATATATATATGAAAAAAAATTAAACTAATAAAAAAAGAGCTGCAGAGGGGCATGGCGGCATGGGTGGCGCGCCAAGGTGGCAGGCAGGGTGCAAGAGGCAGGCGGTGGGTGCGGGAGCGAGGCAATGTAGGGCGCCAGCAGGTGCTGTGGGGTGGCGGGCACGGGCGCGCTGGGCGCGGGGAGCGCGCCAGGCTGGGCAGATGGCGCCGAGGGCGGCGGCGACGGCAGTTGAGCAGCCTGGCGCTGGAGGCGCGACGACGGTGAGGTGGACCAGCTCGACGCGCTTGAGGCGGCGCGATTAACGAAGCCGGGACAGCCTGACGGCCATGACGATGAGGCAGAGCAGCGGGCTTGACGGAGAAGAAAGGGATGGATTTTGAGAAAAACTAAGTGCTAGTTATATATGAAGAGAATTGGTCCCGTTCATGAACCCAACCGGACTAATGTCCTTTAGTCCCGGTTGGTGCCACCAACCCGGACGAAGGGCAGAGAAGGAAGTTTGTCCCGGTTGGTGGTACCAACGGACTAGGCGGCTGGCACTGCCTTCGCACCAACCGTACCAATGCCCCCTTTAGTCCCTGGTTTGTGCCACCAACCGACCAAAGGCCTCTTGTGCCGCTCAGACGGGCCAAAGTTTAGTCCCACTCACTAGTTGAGGGACGCCAGTGGTTTATAAGCCCCACCGCCGCAGCCCTCTCGAGCTCTCTCCACCGCAGTTTGCGGGCCTACTTGCTACTACTTTGCTCGATGGGCCTGGGCTTCACATGAACTGGCCCATGGTAGGGTTTCTAGTCGATTGTAAAATTAAAGAGAGGCATTTTTTTTGTTTTCTTTACTTATCGTTGCTATTTTTATTTTTATCCAGTTTTTTGTTTTGTTTTCTCATTATTTATTTTCTTTTGTTTTTTGCTTTATTTTTTAATTTTTTTTTGCTTTTAGTTTTAGGAAAATTATAAACTTTCTCATAGTGCCATTAGTTTTCAAATTTGAAAACACTTTTTTGTTTTTTTTGTTTTCTTTCTTGCTTTATTTATTTTATTTTGTTTCTACTTACAACAAAATACTTATTGTTGCTATTTTCAATTATTACGAGGGTCGAACCATAAGACATTAAAGCATTTCAAATGAACTCTGAAAAACTTTAAAGTTGGCATGGTATCATAAATTCACCCACATAGCATGTGCATGTACAAAATGGACAATGGTATCATACTCGTCTGTTACAAAGTTGGCATGGTATCATCATTATAGGCGGGAGAAAGTCTTCACTTTTTCTTTTCTTGTGCATTTGCTTATTGCCCGTAACCATGGATAATCTTCATCGCTTATTAGGATGTCAGCCTTGACTTTGAAGGAGGAATTTCATGAAAATTTTCATAATCTTCATACATGTCCTGCTTGCCCTTCACTCCCACGATGTCCCTTTTCCCGAAAGAACTATTTGGCGCTTTGGCTCATCGATGATGTATTCGCTTCCTTATCTTTGTCTTTCTCGGTATGGTAGACATGTCCTTCACATAGATAACTGTGCCACATCATTGGCTAGGACGAACGGTTCGCCGCTGTACCCAAGATTTTTCAGATCCACTGTTGTCATTCCGCATCGTGGGTCTACCTGACTTCGCCTCCCGATGATTGACCCATTTGCACTTAAACAAAGGGACCATTCTGCTTGTTTGCCTCAGCCACTACGAAAATCATGCACGCCTTAATATACTCGGAGGTGTGTCTTGAACCGTACATCCATCCGGTTCATCTGCGGCATTATATATAATTAATGTGTCGAAATCATCAGAACATCATGAATAGATAATTAAGTGACCAAATTAATAGAAGTTCATCATCACATTAAAACCAAAGTACATACAGAGTTCTCATCTAGCAACATAAAGCTCAGAGAGCATCTAAATTAATTAAACCATATATTGAAACTATGTAAAACATTTCAATGTGAAAACAAATGCGATCATAATCGCATCAATGTAACCACCGATCCAACGGCATAATGATACCAAGCCTCGGTATGAATGGCATATTTTCTAATCTTTCTAATCTTCAAGCGATTGCATCCATCTTGATCTTGTGATCATCGACGACATCCGCAACATGCAACTCCAATATCATCTTCTCCTCCTCAATTTTTCTAATTGCTTCCTTCAACAAATTGTTTTCTTCTTCAACTAAATTTAACCTCTAACAATAGGGTCGGTTGAATTGTGGGTTCAACAACCTCCTAGATAAATAAAATCTATGTCACGTTGGTCGGCATAATTGTCATAAACAATAAATGAACCAATAGTTACGAAAAGATAATATATACCACATCCAATCATAGACAGGACGAGGGCCGACGGGGGCGGATACCAAAACCATCGCACTATATAAGATGCAATAATAAAAGTAAGAAAATTATACAAGTATCTATATAAACATACAAATAAGAATATTTTTTCCTTTCAGAAAGAAGATAAGAACAAGAGGCTCACCACGGTGGTGCCGGCGACGAGATCGGCACGGGCGATCGACGACGGTGAAGACGGAGACGGACGTGACGGACCGCTAAACCTAGACAAATATTGAGGAAATGGAGCTTGGAGGTCGAGCTTGAGGAGAAAGCTATAGTGTGGCTCGGGCATTCCATCAACACCTGTGCATAGGAGGTGAGCTAGAGCAGCATAAAGTTTCCCCTCGCCGCCACGAAAAAGAGCAGTTAGAGGTGCTCGTCGCAGCGAGGGTATATATAGGCACATTGTCCCGGTGGCTTGAACCGACTAAAGGCAGCCTTTGGTCCCGGTTCAAGCCTCCAACCGACCAATGGTGGCCAGAGCGAGGTCCATTGGTCCCGTTCGTCCCACCAACCGTGACCAAAAGGTCTGCATTTAACCGGGACCAATGGCCCACGTGGCTCGCCGGCCCCCGGCTAACGAATCGGGTTAAATGCTCCCATTGGTCCCGTTTGGATTGAACCTAATGGGCTGACCGCATGGACCATTGCCCCTTTTCTACTAGTGCAAGGATGAAACCAGCATTTTCCAACCGGAAATTAACATGAAAATAAGTGTCGAACAACCGAGTCGATCGAATCGTCCAAATTGAAATCGACGTTGAATCAGCAATGTAGATAATAGATACAATTCAGATAGCATATCTTGGTCTACATCGGCTATAAAAGCCGGCCGAAATCGGCGGTTCCCATGGCTCGCAAATCGCAAGGCCATGTCCTTGCCAGATTATCGATGCAGTGCCGATAATTTTATACCTTTGCAGCATTCTATCAAGGATAAACTAATGTCCTTGACTTTAAAAAATTACGTAAAATATGTTCAGTTTATGTAATCGACACTTTGATTACGTACATATAGTATTCTCTGGTCTTATCTTCATCATGTCTAGGTTCTTCGGATGAACTTCCACCTCTAAAATACCCAACAATTACTTGCCCCTGTGGTCTCTCGCATAAAGGCGACATCACAGCCTTCAATTGACGATCCTCTCCTGCTCCATGTGCCGTAAAAAAGGCATGATCAGAAAGCTACAAGAAACCACGCAGCATTACGAAGGTTATGCCGTGTTAACCTTTTCTTTCCAATAGAACATGCCATACTTCCCTCGCTAAATTTATAATGTTAGCTACAAAAACAGAGCCATTGAGCTTCTGTCCTTAGTAAGCACGAAAAGTGACAACACTTGTGTTTCAAAACTTATCTAGCAGAAACAAATATACTATAAAATGAGTTTTATTGCAAAATTAAAGGCGCTATGCTAGGGAAATATTGAAAGAATAGAGCGCACAATTCTGAAACTTCGAAACAAATCTGGAATTCTAGATCAAGATCATGTGCATGGCATTATACACACTCTAGTGCATGCACTTGTGTGCAATAGTGTGCCCACATCAAGAAGCGTGTGTTGTTGCAAGATAATATTATGCACACAAAGTATACACACCAGGAATTAACATCATTTAGTACGACCTTAGGCTTAAATGACACATCAGCTGCATGGATAAGTGAACCGAATGGTTGTCATGATCACTCGCATCATGCTTCACCCCAGAAGGAACATTTTTCTTAATTCAGGAATTGCACTTTACAAATGATACATATCTGAACTTTATTAGAGTAATATACTAAAATTTGCAATCAATATGGGGATCCTTCGTTATTCAGATAACAAAATAGCCATGGCAAAGGAAGAACTAAGTACTGTGATACTATCTTTAATACGTAAGTATCAAACCGAAGGTTGGATCTGCAACAAAGACAATAGTTCGTCATCAACTTGCAAAAATCCGACAGTCAATCCTATAAGAAAGAGCATCAATCAATTTATATGTTCTACGACACATGTGCACAATCATGAGAGTGCGAACCAATGCCTCCTATTAGCTATAACAGAGAAGAATAAAAGATTATATGATAATAGCTTGATAAAAGATTATATGATAATAGCTTATATATGTCAGGTTGGACAATGATAATCGCAAGTACAAGCTCTACATTGGTTTTGAGAGTAAATAATTGCCACATAAGACGAGAATATTTCTCCATATTACACAAGGTTTCAGACATCAAGCAAACATGATGCAGATTGTTGAATAAAAGAATCAGCACAGATTCACAAATTAATCTGCATAAGTCCGCAAACTCGGACATCAGCATTCGCGATCCAATTGAATACATACTCAGCTGCTCTCGTCCAGACTTGTATTCCCATGGTCAAAAGGTGCTATCTTAGGATCAGGAATATATCTAAGTCTGTGGCTTCTATAATGATTTTAACCATTAAATTTGTCACAAGATGTGAGAAAACTGGAAAGAATTGTGTACTGTACATAAATTGCATACAGTATGTGGCCAGTCAAGAAAATTTTACTAGCTATAGCGATATTCATCGTCAGCAATATTTGACCACAGAAATGCCATCCTTGCATGTATCTATATATGAACTGAAGAAAATAATAAAATAAAATACAATGCGACTCGTATGAATGTGAAAAAGACGAAGCAAAAGTCACCTGCTGTATCCGGATAATTTTCTGTGAGAACTCTCAACTTATACCCAGTGACATTCAGGCAGATCTATCAGCTTGATTAAAGCTCACTTGAATGCCATTCCTTTCGATATAATCACGCTTATCCGCTGGGAGGTTTTGGAACACGAAATCATTTCACTTTCAAAGCCCGCCAACCAAGTCTATCTATATTCATGCGTATGAGATTTAAAGAGGAGCTTCATGGATGAAATACATAGCGATCGGAAAAAAGTATCAGGGTTTTGATGAATGGATTAACTCCTTTCAGAAATGTTAAGTCTTGTAGACTCGCTTTGTATGGTCATTTTTGTTCTTTTTGGTTTCTATGTTTAGCTCCTTGGTAATCAAGTACAGTGGACTTTTCTTTAATTATACTCAAAATACATAAAATATAATGTACGGAAAAATTCTACAGTTCCGCCTAAAAAATGGAGCCGTTTTCTTGTTGTCGACCCACCTGTAGCTCCCGAAGCGGCGCCAACTCTTTTATGTTTCGCAAAGTCTCAGAGTGAAGGAGCCGCTTTGGTTCTCAAATTATTACTTCAGAACGGTATGTGTTAACAAAGCTAGAAATCACTCGATATAATTAACAAAAGTTACTGGATTGAAACTGAAAAGGCTACATGTTATATTGATCACATATAATCATAGCATATAATCATAGGTTGTCTCTCTTGTTCTTCTTGATAACGCCAACCAACCTTTAACATAAAACTCTAGCGATAAAACAGACAACACGACAATACCAATGGAATAGAACATTGACCGGTCATCTAAACTTTATTCGTCCACCCCTTGAGCAAGTTGGATGTGGTACTTCATGGCATTCTTCTTCTTATTAATGACCTCCTGGATTATAGACCCAAGACAATCAATCCACATTGGTTTGGGCACGAACGAATCAGCCCCAGCACTCATGAACTCCTCCATGGCATGATCATCAGCTGACACCCCAACAATCAATCCTTGTGTAGCACAATCAATATCCATTATTGTGCACTTGACATGTAGCAGACTTTTGTTATTGTTTTGTTGTTGCTGTTATTAGGTGCATATACATGGATGCCAACAACAGCAACAACATAAACAACAATAAAATCGCTGCAACATCATCAAATTGTACTTGTTTCACCATAGACGGTATGAAACCTATTAATGATCAATGTCTTGTCTGTAAAGAATTGACACAGAACAGGAAGTACTACAAACGGATGAGAAAAGAAGACAGAAAAACAAATGAAGGAGTAGGGACCTTAAGACCAGATTTAGAGCTTATTATGGAGGAACAGGGAACGATCGAGCTCCAGCATCAATTGTTGATACTTTTTGCATGACAAAATAAAGAGATCTACTGTGCTATACATGTATGATTTCACATGTTCTTTGAAGTAACATGTACCATCCAAGCCAAATATATGCACAGAGATTGCAATTCCCAAGAAGAATTAAAACAAAATCATAAAATGTATTATCTTCTGATAAAAAATAAAAAATGATGAACACAAGCAAAAGTAATGTGGCACATTGAATGAATAAAAAACAGAGGTTGACTGTGCTTTACACATGGACAAATTGCCATGTTTTCTTTTGCAATATATAGCACCCAAAATATGAGGCTAGATAGCAACCGCATACACAAAAGAAACAAAAAACATAGGGAAGCAAAGAAACAATGCTAATGGCAACGTGTATATATGGAACCATATACATGGATGTCAACAATAATAACATAAAAAGTATTTTGCTACATAGATCAAAATGTACTCAGTTTCATCGTACACATGCTTGTATAGCACTTAATCAGTATCTTAATTATCTGTAAATCATGGAAGCATGAACACAGAAACAACGACTTGTCGGAAGAGAACAAGGCAGAAAAAAAGGAAGGAATTGAGGCCTTGAGGCTAGCTAGCGCTTATCGTGGAATAGGAGGAGAGATGGAGCTCTTGCAGCTTGAGACTCTGTTGTTGGTGTGCCTTGTACCACCGTATGCCCAGGTATTTATAGGGGCAAGGGACGAAAGGCCCATAGCCAGCCATCATCTCCACCGTCCGTTCAAAATCACATCAAAACGCTCTATCCTGCTCTCCCAAAATAAAAATAAAAATTTAATACTGGATTCGTATCTTTGGGATTAATGAGCAATATCTCCTGAAATGCAGTGTATATACGCACTGGCCGTTGTTTACATGCAAATACTAGACCCACCGCTTTTTTGTGTCAAATGTTACTGCATCACAGAAGATCACGCTCTATATTTGTCTGAGCGGCTGGCAATTAATCTGAGATCGCCTCATATTGTGGCAATTGCTTAGTTATGGCAGGGAACCCATTCAAGATCGATAACAGACAGAGCGTGGGAATTCCAGATCAGTTTTTTTTTCCTTCTATCACTAATTGGGTACCGTATGTGTGCATGGGCCCAATATATCAATCCAGCTGGCTGAAAGTGAACCAAATACAAGAGCAATTAGACCAAATTATATATGTATTGCGACTGAGTGTTCAAACAAGAACTAGTTTGATCCAAGAATAAGTCTAATTTTATTGATGCATAAAGAAAATTGTTGGATTTCACACAAAAATTAATATAAACCGCTATAAATGAAAATTCAGAACTGAAATGATTGTTTTGTTGTGAGTTCCAGTCCCTAGTGGGCCAATAGCCCTGCATGGACGGATTTCACGTGAATTGGAAGGAGTGCGACGTGGTTGATGAAAATAGCTGTAGTGCAACGCTCGAAGCCAAATATCCAAGGCCCACTCGCATTAAAATGGTCGCCAACGGAGTGAGATTATGTTTAAGACATGTGGGTCCCACTGACAGAGCATCTAGTTACGACCCCACTTGGCAGCGGCATCGTGAGATGTGGGTCTGCTCGTTCAATCAGAGGAGGACCCGCTGTTCTCCTCCTCTTCGTTTCGGCGGAAGACGGCGGCGCCGAGCTTTTTTCTCGGTGACAGCAGAGGGCGGAGCTGTCGCTCGGCGACGGCGCGGTGTGGTGAGTAAACTGAACCCTTGTCATGTTCCTCCTTGTCGAAAGTTAGATCTCGCCGCATCGCCTGCTCTGCTTTTTCGATTTGATCCAGATTTGGTGCGGGGAGGGGGTGACCGCGATGGAGCCGCTTAGAGACAACAACGCCGACTAGGTGTGTGCATCCTTTCCAACCTATGACGAAATGCGTTCTCGCTCGCTAGCTCACACGCCCGCCATTAACAAACAGGTAGGACAATGACGCCTGATAATTACGCTACAGAACCCTTCGCTAATGATGCCACGCACCACGATTTTGTTGTTAGTCTTATGATGATTCAAATTCGCTCAAGATTCAAATTTAAAATATAGGCAAACCGTAAAAATTTTCAAACATTAAAACTAAATTGTTCATCATGTGGCAAATAATCCCTAACTAATTGAGGTGAAGGAACCACATTCTTATAGAAAGTTTAGATGCATTTGAGTAATTAAAACAGTAGGTAAAACAATGAAATTTTTGCATTTTATAAAATAATAAACTGTTTATTTAGATGCCCCTAAGTTAATGGGACAGTAGCATAATTATTAACACAAATTAGTGACTACTTTTATAATTTACAAAACTAATACAAATGAGACATTAAAAGAACAGAAAAGTAAATAAATAGAAAGGAAAAATAAAAAGAAAAACCTAACAAAAACAAAGAGACCTCTGCTGGGGCCAAGTGGCCAGCTGGCTCCGCCATCCAACAAGCCGGTTTCAACAGCTAGCCGCCACACCTTATCCTCACACCGCAAACCCTAATCCCCATTCTCCCCACTTACTTTCCTCGATTGCGGGGCTCGAACCGCCGACCAAGCCGACGCCGCGCGCCGCTTCGCCTTGGGCCACCTCACGGACCGCCAGACCTCCGCTTCGCCCTCAGCGCCTTTACTCGACATCGATCGAGGGGCTAGATCCCGCCGAAGCTCGCGACATGGCGCCATCCCCGGCGCCATTGTCGCTTGTGCTCTCGCCAATTGCCGCCGCCCATCGCTCTCCTCGCCGACGCTAACGCGCTTGCCGCTTCTTCCCGCTCGCAAGTGAGCGCCGCCGCCCCTTCGCTTCTCTCCCTCGTGGTCGCCCGGCCACCACTATCCTCGCCATGGTCGATGCGCCTGCCCTGCCGGCTATGCTACTATCGCAGACCTTCCTGCTGCCCGACGCAAGACGGGTTCCACGGCCACTGCACGGCCTGGTTGCCGCCGACTCCTGCGGGTTGCCGACCTCGCAGCCGCCGACACCGCCGCCTGGCCATGCTTAATCGTCTGCTCCGCCAGAGCGGCGCGCTTCATGCTACCTCCCACCATGCAAGACACGCTGCCGGCCTCACCGGGCTCGCCACTGCAAGGCAGCCTCTGGCCGCAGCACTTCGCCGCAGCAAACCTCCTCTTCTTCCTCTTCTTTGCCGCAAGGCTGGCGGCGCAGGCGTGCTGCATCTGGCGCGAAGGCTCGACGGCAACACTGTCACCACATACTCGCTTGGCCTCTCCATCGACAAGGGGCCCCGCCTGAATGTTTTAATAAAAAAGAAAACAAAATAAAAATAAATTATTAATTAATTATTTAATTAGTGGATTAATTGTTAATTAATCATGTTTAATTAATCTAATTAACTAGTTAGTTTAATTAAACAAGAATTAGATTAGTTAAAACCTAATTAGACTAAACAACAATGATTAATCGGGACCCACATCGTCACTTGACCAATAACACCTCTGTTGATCGATGATGTCATGTCGACGCCATGCTGATGCAATAATACTATTTTCGTGATTTAATAATTAATAAGTTAGAAAATGATTTAAAACTTTAAAATTAATATAAAATAAACCGTAGTTCTGATGGAAAAACTTTGTACATGAAAGTTGCTCGTAACGACGAGACAATTCTGCACGCAGCCCGCTCGCCCGCCACACATCCCTAGCATAGCAAACACACAACTTTCCTGCTCACTCGTCTGAAACGCTAAACACCGGGATACTTTCCTTGATGTTTCTCCACCCGTATCGCTTATCCTACGTTAGGTCACCCCTAGCACAACGATTGCCGCTCTTGCTTTGTATTACATTTGATTGCTCATATTTATTGTGTTTCCTCCGCTACTTTTCCTAGAGACTCGAGATCCGGCGACCCTACCGGGACTACGGAGTTGACGATTTCCTCTCTTGCCGAGCAACCAGCAAGCCCCCTTGATCACCAGATATCGCCATTCTCTATACCGCTTGCATTAGAGTAGTGTAGCATGTTATCGCTTGATTACTCCTATTTTGTTGCATAGCCCGTCATTGTTGCTACAATCATTGATACCTTACCCGCAGTCCTAAATGCTTAGTATAGGATGCTAGTTTATCATCATTGGCCCGATGATCGGGCCGTGATCACTTGGGAGGTGATCACGGTATATACTACATACATACATACTATACAGATGTGACTAAAGTCGGGTCACCGAGGAGTACCCAAGGATTCTCGATGAGGGGGCTGAAAGGATGTGGCTCCATCCTTAGAGGGGCCCGGGTTCACGCCCCGACTGCATATTTTAGGCGGAGCGATGTGGCAGGTTGAGACCACCTAGGAGACAGTGGGTTTGGCTCCCTGCTCATGCTCATGGATACTTAACACGCTTAACGAGATCTTGGTATTTGATCCGAGTCCGCCATTTGGTCTATACGCGACTAACCATCTACGTGGGAGTAGTTATGGGTATCCCGACGGTATCACCGGCTTCTCGACGCACGATCGAGTGGCGCTACCGATTGGAACGTAGCCCGCTTGTATTAAGGGGCTAGTTCTCGCTTCCGCCGCTGTTTCAACGCAGTGTGTGCTTAGGGCGATGGGCCTGCACTGCCAAGATAGGTTTAGACCCCGCAGGTCGACCGCCTCACAGGTAGGTGGGCTGCGACGGTTGATCTTCCGGAGGCGGCATGACCCAGAAAGTGTGTCCGCCAAATGGGATCAAGCGGTTGGGTTATGTGGTGCACCCGCAGAAGTTAATCTATTCAATAGCCGTGTCCTCGGTAAAGGACGACCCGGAGTTGTACCTTGACCTTATGACAACTAGAACCGGATACTTAATAAACACACCCTTCCAAGTTCCACTGCATAACCCGTAATCGCCTTCTAACAGGCGACGAGGAGAGGATCGCGGTAGGATTATGCTATGCGATGCTACCGAGATGCTACTTGGTGATGCTACTTGGAGATGCTACTTGAGGACTTCAATCTACTCTCTTCTACATGTCTGAGACGGAGGCTGCCAAGCGTTTAGTCTTCGATGTGATTAGCTATCCCTCTTATTCTCGCATTCTCAGCTCACCACCGATATGGCCCTTTACACATATACCCATGCATATGTAGTGTAGCTTCCTTGCTTGTAGTACTTTGATGAGTACTCACGCTTTCTCCCCTTTTCCCCTTTCTTTCTTTTTCTAGTTGTCGCAACCAGATGCGGAGTCCGTGAAGCTGACGCCACCGCCGATGATCGACTACTACACCGGAGGTGCCTACTACTACGCAGCCCGCCGACGATGACCAGGAGTAGTTTAGGAGGATCCTGCAGGAGGCTCGCGCTCTTTCGATCCAGATCCCAGCTTTGTGCTAGCCTTCTTAAGGCAAACTTGTTTAACTTATGTCTCAGACTCAGATATTGTTGCTTCCGACGACTCGCCTATGATCGAGCACTTGTATTCGAGCCCTCGAGGCCCCGGCTTGTATTATGATGCTTGTATGACTTATTTATGTTTTTAGAGTTGTGTTGTGATATCTTCCCGTGAGTCCTCGATCTTGATCGTACACGCTTATGCATGATTAGTGTACGATTGAATCGGGCGCACAAGTTGGTATCGAGCCGATCCTCGTAGGGAACTCCTTTCCAACTCCTTGGTCAAATTGAGTCTAGTCGACGAAAATTGTTTTATTAACTTGGCGTGCCCATGGGCCCACGCCGCCATTTGGGTGGTATTAGGATCTTTTACTCCTCGACCTACACTCGGACTCGACATCTCTTCTATTCGGGTTAAATGATTTTATTAACTTGGACTCTAGGTTCTCGATAATACTTTCTCCGGAGAGCCCTTCACCCAGATGATCGCCGGCACTGAAGATTTCAAGATACTCTTCGATTTTTTTCGAGACCTTGTGCCTGTCGCAGGCTTGCAATTCTCTACCAATCAAACATCCTAATGGGTAACTACTTACACTTGCCATTCATACGATCATCCCCATTGATCTTGTTATTATAAGATACCCAAGTTTTCTATTATTCCGAGAATACTTTGTGCCTATCGCCTAGCGTTCTTTGCCACCGAATACCGCTATGGATAATTTCTCGACTTACCGAGTATCCGCCCATCCCTAGTTGTTGGTGTGTTTCACTAAGTTCTTCAAAATAATATTCGAACTTCCAAAATCCGAGTAGCCTATTACTCTTGAAATTTTGCTTGCTTGCATTATGGTTAATCCCATAAGTCTAGTAATCTTATTGGCATTCTTTGTCACTATCATTTTGAGTCCGTTGATTCGATTTGTTATGTAATGCTTGGAATCCTCAAACAGATCCCATAATTCATCCTTCCGCTCGACGCCGCTTTTAATCATGAGCTGGTTCTCGCCAATTAAATTGTCGCCGATTGTGCCCCTAAGTCTATTGAACTTATCCATCCTTGATCGAGCGCTCGCTTCGATCCTTCACTTTGTAAATCATAATTCCTTAGCAATTGAGCTCTAAGTTATTGAGTTGTTTCTATAATCCAATGTCTTTGCTTTGCTTCTTCCTCCGGTTGTGTGTCGATATCACCCTGCATCCTTTGTTGATTTTATCCGACAATGTCCTTCATTTGGATATATACCGCATTTGGTAAATTGTATCCTCTCGCTTTGTCAACCATGCTCGCTATCGAGCTTGTGTCATTTACTCCTAAGTTTGTGGTATATGTTCCTAAGATGCCCCGATGGGTTGAACCTATGCCTTCCTTACTATGTGTGAACTCGAAGTTTTCACGAGTCATACTCATCTCGGTATTTCACTGTAAAACTTTCAACACTAATGCCTTTATCAAAGCGAGAAGTGAATGGAAGGTTATACATTGAAGAAGTGGAGTCGACCTTGAACTTTGTGTTCATGCCCATGGACACGATGTAGATCCTATCATGGAAGCTTCTTGTAATAATAACTATTTCCTTGTTATAATATCATTTGGAATCTATGAATTGATCCTTTGCAATCATGGATCCGACCATATTTTCTACTTGATTCCATTTCTGACAAGTTAAACCACTTGTCCTCTATGCATCAATGCACCCATCCAACCTCTATTTTGATCTACCTTCGAGTACTAACCCCCTAGTATCTCGAGGATATCAACCGATTGCACTACATCTTATGCATTTCTGATGAAGTATTGCCCTTCCCCGTCATAGTCACTCCATGGGTTCTGGGTTGTCGCCAACCGAGAACACCGATTAGTGAATCGAATCGCCTCTATGATTCAAGACTTAGTACATTGTGGATGAGAAGTTTAATACTCCATCACGCTCATTCCTAACCTGATCGGCTATATCATCTTGTGCTAAATTTTAACTATGCTACCTGGTCCTTTCTTCCCGAGCACAATTTTCGACGATGAGCTGCTTACGCCGATTTTCCTCGTCTATATCATTTCACCTTGAACAACAAGCTTGATTTCAAGTTTGTGTCGCACTCCATGGTTCCAATAACCTT
>JAHHZJ010005790.1:0-10030 GCA_021437245.1 Aegilops speltoides | reverse complement strand
GGGAGTAATCATCGCGAGTTTCCAAGCATTCATAATGTCTTGGTTCTCCGGGAGCGCCACCTAGCGGTTTCTAGGACATATTGCTTCCCGCTATGAGGATGATCTCGGGTTCCCCCCCGATAGTTCGCCATCATCTTTCATTGGTTTTCTAGGAACGGAAGTTCATGTTGACATTAGCGTTGGCCATTTGATCTACAAGACATATTTAAAGGTTTTAGACTAAGTTCATGATAAAAAGTTCTAATCAAATTATGAACCCCACTATTAGACATCCCTCTAGTCATCTAAGTGTTACCGATCCGGTCGACTAGCCCTGTCCAATCATCACGGAGACGGACTAGTCATCGCGGTGAACATCTTCATGTTGATCGATCTTCCATACGACTGTTTCACCTTTTGGTTCCTGTTCCAAGGCCATTCAACATGCTAGGCTCGCGTTAACCCTAAGTTTTTAGTTAAACTGCTTACACCGTTGTATGTGAACGAAAATCCATCACCCGATCATCACGGGTTTAGAAGAGAACCGTAGCACGGTCCGTTAGGGAGAACACTTTGAAATTTTTAAGGGGATCATCTTATTTACCCATCGTCCTAAGTAAACAAGATGCATAAACATAATAAACATCACATGCAATTATATAGTTGTGACATGATATGGCCAATATCATAAAGCTCCATCGCTCCATTTGGGCTCCATGATCATTTGCACGGCTTGACACCATGATTCCATCATCTGATTCCATCATCGTTTTCATGAAGTTGTCCGCCAACGACTACTTTACCTATTAACAAAGTAACTAATCCTGGGTGGTTTTGGTAATTTAACAACAATATATCATTGAACTAATAGTTTTTGAGAATCATTTAAATTCATGATATGGGTATGGAAGGATAAGAAGTGGACCTCAAAATGCTAAGGCAAGCATTGGCAAAAGCTCAAGACTCCATTTTTGGTTTAGTGATCCAAGATCACATTGAGTCTATAGGAAAGCCAATACTATTAAAAGGATGAGGTTATGATAATGATCCGTCGCTCAAAGTGCTTAGTGATACATCTCCTAAACTATCAAGAACTTTCACCGCCACATACACTCATAAGTAATCTCGTCCCACCGATATTCCAAACTCACCACACCGAGATGAACCACCTCAGCCATAAAGCCAAACCCTAGAAATCTCGGATTTTCCGATTCAACTCGGTCTCACCGAAACTTGAGTTGCCAAGCTTCAGAATCTTCTCACATCAAATCGTGTCACCGAGATGATGAAGTCGGTCCCACCGAGATTGGCAAGCTCCTGTTTTACACAATCGGACTCACCGAGTTTGTATTTTCGTCCCACTAAAATCCCAACGCTCACATGATTTGAACTGTCTCACCGAGTTGTCAACTTTGGTCCCACCGAGATTGGTCAAATGTGTAACGGTTGGATTTTGTGGAGGCTATACCCCCTCCACCCCCTCTTCATTCGTGGAGAGAGCCATCGAAAGTACTACCACTCCTACCTTACATTTCTAAGAAGAGAACTACTACCCTTGTGTTGAGATCAAGTAGCTCCACTCCCACCATATGAAGCTTGATCTCTAGCCTTCCAAGTTGCTTTCCACTCAATCCTTTCTTCCACCACAGCCAAATCAGTGAGGAGAGTTGAGTGTTGGGGAGATTATTTGAAGCACAAGAGCAAGGAGTTCATCATCATCAACACCATCTATTACCTTTGGAGGGTGGTGCCTCCTAGATTGGTTAGGTGTCGCTTGGGAGCCTCCACGAGATGTGGAGTTGAACCAAGAAGTTTGTAAGGGCAAGGAGATCGCCACGTGGAAGATCTACCCCGAGTAAGGCTAGCCTCCGTATGAGCTATGATGGCATAGACAAGGTTGCTTCTTCGTGGACCCTTCGTGGGTGGAGCCTCCGTGGACTCTCGCAGCTGCTACCTCCGTGGGTTGAAGTCTCCATCAACGTGGAATGACGATAGCACCACCTATCGAACCACGAGAAAAATCTCCGTTCCAAAATTATGCTTATGCTTCTCCACTCTCTTTACTACATGCAATTTACTTTCCGCTGCCTATACTCTAGAATTGCATGTGTAGGGTGATGCTTGACTTGATCATCATTGTGAATCTGCCAAAACTTGTCTTTATCAAAAGGCATAATTTTTATATTGTCAAGTAGTCTAATCACCCCCTCTAGACATACTTTCGATCCCAAGTGGTATCGAGCTTGGTCTCCATTGTATTGGTTTCCATTACATTGACTCCATAAGCTTGGTTTCACAACCTAGAGAGTATGGCGCCTAGTGAGGGTAATTTCAGAGAGGTCCTTACTTTGATGGTACAAACTTTGCTAGTTGGAAGCATAAAATGAAAATGCATATTCTGGCCATAACCCAGCCGCATGGGGCATTATTTGTGTTGGTATGCAAGGTGAATTTTCGAGGAAGGAAAAGTTCCGGATCGCGGGTTACAACGGATGAATTATGGATGTTGCAAAACAATGCTCAAGCTTGTGACATTCTCTTCAATGCTTTGTCCCGAGGAGTTCAACAAAACCAGCCGCCTTGAGAATGCAAAAGAGATTTGGGATACTTTGGTTGAAATGCACGGTACCGAGTCCGTGAAGGAATCAAAGCTAGATGTTCTTCAAGGTCAACTTGACAAGTTCAAGATGAAGGAAGGTGAAGGAGTCGCTGAAATGTACTCTAGGCTTGCTCATCACCAATGAGATTGCCGCTTAGGAAGCTAAGAAATGACCGAATCGATTCATCATCAAGAAGATTCTCGAGCTTTGATGGAAAGTATGACACCATGTGCACTTTGATCCAAATGATGCCAAACTACAAGAATCTCAAGCCAACCAAGTCATTGGAAGAATTGTTGCTCATGAGATGACACTTAAAGATAAGGAAGAGCTTCACAACAAGTCAAGTGGTGCATAAAGCTACAAGTGATGCTCCCACAACCTCAAGTGACAAGCTAGTTTCCAATGAAGAGATAAGCCTAATGGTGAAGAACTTCAAATTCTACAAGAGTAGAAGCAAAGAGAGAAGCTCAAAGTCTAGATCATATGATGAAAAGAGATCTTCTAGTCGGATCGAAATCACATAATTGTGGAAGACCCGACACTACTCAAATGAGTGTTCGCCCCCACAAGAGAAGAGAAGAATTCCAAGAAGAAGAAGCTCAAGAGATGAGTCACCTCGGAAAGAGAGAAGGAGTAGAGATGATCATGAACGAAGACCTCTCGGAGAAGCAAGGATCTTGAGAGGAAAGGCAAGTCATCAAGGAGCTACACAAGAAGAAAACATCAAGCTCATGTAGTGAATGGGTCTCCCCCGATCTCGACAATCAATCCGAGAGAAGCTATCACTCCAACTCCGACTACACCAAGATGAAGGTGTTGCCTTGTTCCTCGTCCTCCAACTCCAACTCCTATGACTTATTTGATTCACCAAATGAGGGAATTGAAGATGCTTCATGGCTAAAGGCCCCAAGGTATCACACCTGAATTCATTGACTTTGATAGTGATGAGGATGACTTGCTTGGTGAAGATGAGCTCACATGATAAATCCAATGAACCTAGTAATGATGAACATGCTAGTAGTCTTTACAATGAGAAGAGTCGAATGACAATGCTATGAAGGAGATTGAGCGCCTAACTAAAGAACTAAACACTCTTAAGTTAGCTCATGAAACAACTCAAGAAGATCATAGAGAGCTCCTAAGATCTCATGAGAAGCTACGCCGAGAAGCTCAATCTAGAGCAAGAACATGAGTTTCTAAAAGCTATCAATGACGCATCTTCAAAGAAGAGTTCTTCATATCTTGCCAAACGACTTCTCTTGTCTAATTTCTTGCCACCTATTAAAACTAAGCATGACAAGCATAAGAAAATTCTTCATCTAGTAGTAACAATAACCATGCTAAATCCAATATTGTTGCTTCTAGTAGTTCTCTTGATTCCACTAACAATGTTTCAAGCCAAGTTACACTTGAGCAAGAAAATAGTTTATTGAAGGGATTATAGAGAAAGGTGTTCACAAGAGCTTTGCCGGAAGCAAGAACTTTGAGGAAATTGTTCGCAAGCAAGGAAGGCACCAAGAATCAAGGAATTGGTTTTGAGCGAAAGTTCAACGCCGGGGTGTTGAATGGAAGAAGGTCAATATCCCACTCCAAAGTTTGTTTCAAAAGGAGAAGTACGATCCTACTTCTTCCAATGAGGAACAAGCACAAGATGACCTTCCACCACAAGACCACAAGCTAAAAGGCAAGGACAAGCTTCAAGAGGAGATTGATGCATTTATTGAAGCACCTAAAGCCATGGTCAAGTGGGTTCCCAAGGAAACGCCAAGTTCTATCAAGCTCAACTACAACCCCAAGGGTTTCCATCAAGATGATGTGGGTCCCAAGAAGAAGAACTAGAGAGTTCTTGAGGGTGACCGCCAACGCACTTCACTCACACTCATTTTGGCAAGAACTTGTGCAATCAACTTCACATTGTGCACTAGTTCATGGAGTCACAAACCCTCTTGTTGGTAAGTCAAGGGACAAGGTAATCATTGCTTTCATGGACATCATCTATTGTGTACTTCAATCTATGTCCATGGATATCCTTGTTTGTTCTTTGTGGACTAACCCATGTAGGTATTGAAAGTGCCCAATCCAAAGGATTGCTCCCAACTCTGATGATCTTCATCAACATTGAGCATCCACATCTTCAACATCTACATGAAGTCTTCTACGACAACCCAAGGTTAGTTTGACCTTTAAAAGGGTTCTCACATCTAGGGGAGCTTTGCTTTAAAGAATTGAGCTAAAGCATCTTCAAATGATGTGAACACATCAATGCTTTATGTAAAAGTGGTAACCCCACTTGTGCTTAAACGATGAGTATGACCTATGATCAAATGTTCTCATTTGGCTCCTAAGTCAATATACTCATATAGATGACCTAGTCATCCACAAATTGTGTGATAGTAGCTAGAGTTTTGATTGTGCATGTTTGACACATATTTCATTTGCTATCTTATTGTGTGAGCATGTTGGATGCATGATTTATCCATTCGGGACATCCATTAGTTGTTTTGGTCATTTTGATTTTTCTCGACCAAATGGATGAACAAGAATGCCTAAGTACCTCCCCTAGCTATCTATGCTTTCTTGTCTCAAATTCTATTCATGCTTACATCACAAACTTTGAACAAGTCATTTTCGGACCCTCCGAGTGAGGAGCACTCGAGCCACCGATCCGCCAAAGGCTAATTCCAAAACCTTCTAAGTGATTTCTTACGAACTCCACTCAAATTCGGTCAAACCGAAAACATTAGATTGATCTAGGTTTTCACCGTGAAACCGAAGGTGATTTTTGCGTGATCAAGTGCATAACGCTCAAGAAGATCCATCTTGTGCCACCAGTTTTACAACTCGGTCCCACCGAGAAAAAGGTATATATACCCGAGGGCCGCTGCTGATTTCTACTTCAAACGTTACTTCATTACCTCTTTGCTACCGTCCGCTTTGGTCTCCGGACGTTGCCGCCTGCGCCGCAGGTCTCTCGCCATTAACGGACATCTTCTCCAGGCCAGCCAGAGAGAAACTCCACCAAGTTAGGGTGAGTTTCGATCCCACTCGTGCTCCCATCTCCGATTCAATGCACGCTGGTTTGCCTATAATCTTGCCACGATTGAAATCTTCCTAACACTAGAATAGTTCGCTTGACTAGATTCAAGTAAAAGTTTTAGGTTAGGTTTCACGAACAATATCTCGGTGAGACCGATTTAGATTTTCGGTAAGACCGATTGGCCTATGGCCATCAGATCGCACCCTTCGTCCAACCGAGTTGTAAATCGGTGTGACCAAATGAGGATTTAGTGAAACCCTAGTGTTTTCGGCAGATCGAAACCCACTTCGTCCAACCGAAAGTGGTGTGAAAGCTTCGTTTGAACACTTCGGATTCACCGAATTTTAAACTCGGTCCGACCAAATGTCTTCTCGTGAAAACCTAATACTAGAATTTGAACTCATTTGTTTGCAAAAATCTTCCTAGTTTGTGATAATTCTCTCTCTCGCTTACACCTTATCTATTCACAAGTTGTCACCATGTCGATGCCAAGGACAGCCGTAACAGGTCGTGAGTCACCTATAGCAGATATTCCGAGGCAGACACTAGTCCCGATCCCAAGAGCTCATCGATGATGGTGAGAGGAGTACACCAAGTGGTTTACCCGCAGCCACCAGGGCCGTAAAGAAGAGGAACTCAGATGAGGAAGACTCAGACTTTGTTGTTGAGGAAGAAGTCACATCAAAGCCTAAGAGAAAAGTTGTTTCCAAAGAGCCACAAGGTCAAGAAACCAAGAAGGGCACCGTAAAAGTGAAGGAATCAACTGCTAAGAAGCTGAATTTGGAAGAGGCAATCAAGCAAGGTGAAGAAAACTTCCAAGAGGAAGAGGTTAGTGCATGATGATGCAGCAGAGGAAGATGAGGATGAGGAAGCACCCAGCCTCCTCGTGCTTCAAGCTCATGGGTGATGCCATCGTGGCCGGAGCCACTTCAAAGCCCAAGCCATCTGCTCCACCAAGGCAGCTCCAAAGAAAGCCTCGCCCAAGCCCAAGAAAACCAGAACATTCCAGATCTCGAGAAGAACAAAGATGATGTGCCACCACGTGTCGATGATGATGCACCAGCTATTAAACTTCGCCCAAAACTGCCACTTCACAATGATGCTCATCCTCAAGCCGAGAACATGAAGGAAAGGAAAGATAGAGGTCTTGCTATGGAGACAAGCTGATCCATATGCCGTGAGGAGAAGAACTGCTGATCCCAGATTTCACACCGTAGAGCAGCAGACTTCTATGAGATCGGCTGATGGATAAGAAGCCCATAGTCGCAGACACTAGATATGTTGATTGGAAATACATTGAAGTAAGAGCACAGAGACTTCTTTCCACATGTGCATGAGAGCTTCACCGCATGTGGTGTTGCAGACTTTGTAGGTCAAAAGTTGACAAGTTGGAATGATGAGATGATTATGCAATTCTATGCCAACTCATTTCTATCCCGATGGAAAGATCACATGGATGACTCAAGGCCAAAGATTCTCTTCAACTGTGAAGAATGGGAAGAACTTCAATGCTCCAATGCCAAGAGAGGATGATGTTGATGTGATATGGAATTCCAAAGAAGAACCATGAATCCATGAAGAATATGTACAAAGAGGTTCCACTAAAGATTTGGCAACTGAAGCTCGCTCGTACTATCTCCAGTGTCTACCTACCACAAACACTATTCTCGAGGCATACCTTGATGCCCAAGTCGAGATCATCGCATGATCGAGGATACTCTATCAACATGCTGCATATACTTGATGAGAAGGCACCTTTCAAGGTGATGGACTTGATAGTTGAAACCATCAAGAGGACTGCAATGACCGTAAGAGGTCGTGTGGATTTGCCCATATTCAGATGCTTATCAATGCCAAGTTTGGCACGGGCACATTCTTGTTGGATAGAGAACACTTACCACGCAGCTCGAGCATGAGGATAATGTTGTTGTGATGGATGAGGAGGATCCAACATCGCTGAAGGTCAAGCAAGATTGAAGCTGCCAAGAAAGCCAAAGTGACAAGGAAGCAAAGAGCAGCAGCAGCTAAACCAAAGAGTGTTGGAGAGCAGCTTGAAGCTACCCAAAGGATTGAGCAACGCCTGCCAAGATTGTCAGCCTCAGAGAGCCTAGAGAGGATTGTTGAAGACAAGATCCACGCCCGATGTGAAGTCGATCAAGTGCAAGTAATCACAACAAGCTTGAGGCAGATATTGAGGAAGCAAAGAGGGAGAAGGAAGAGCTTATGTGAGATGCAGGATGACCTAGTCCAGATGCTTATCAACAGATCGCCCGTTCCCACAGACCCCGATCACTGCTATTCCAAAGGATGACACGTGACTACAGCTCAAAGACCTCCACTCCATTAGTTGCTCCAGCTCCAGCTCCAAAGTGACCACTCCTCCAAAGACGACATCACCAAGTCTTCCGATGCGCCATATCAACTCCAACATCAACCTGCAAGAGCCGCCAGCAGAGTCCCCAGGACGCTTAGCTCTATGTTGTTTCAAACTTTTGGTAACTTGTTGCCAAAGGGGAGAAATTGTATAGATCATAGGACTTCGAGAGAGAGAGTGCTTGTCTTTGGCGCTTTTGCTCTTTCGCTCATTTGCGGTTTCTTTGAGATACTTTTGGTTTTCGAGACATTCTGTGTTTGATCCTACCTTAATGAGTTCTTGGTCGATTATGCTTTAATGTGTGCTTAATGCTTATCATATGCTACTCTTATCTTGTATGACCATTTACTCATGTCTTGGTGATTGGGTGCATGCTATTCATTCTTATCATTTTGTGCGCTCCACCAAGATGTATGTGACATGGAAGAGTGACCCATGATCCTAATCGATTGTGCATTTGCATTCAAACGCAAATCTTAAATAATGCACAAATTTAGGGGAGCTCTTGCTTATCACATACTTCTCAAAGCGATTTATGTTATTCATTGATTATATCCTTTGTCGAGTTATGTTGTCATCAATTACCAAAAAGGGGAGATTGAAAGTGCAACTAATCCCGGTGGTTTTGGTAATTAATAACAACATATATATCATTGAACTAATAGTTTCTTGAGAATCATTTCGAAAGTTCAAGGATATGGGTATGGCAAGGATCAAGAAGTGGACCCTCAAATGCTAAGGCAAGCATTGGCAAAAGCTCAAGACTCCATTTTTGGTTTAGTGATCCAAGATCACATTGAGTCTATAGGAA
The DNA here is from genome assembly GCA_021437245.1 of Aegilops speltoides. Taxonomy (NCBI): domain Eukaryota; kingdom Viridiplantae; phylum Streptophyta; class Magnoliopsida; order Poales; family Poaceae; genus Aegilops; species Aegilops speltoides. The sequence goes on along the minus strand of JAHHZJ010005790.1, from coordinate 1,226 downwards.
AGCCAATACTATTAAAAGGGATGAGGTTATGATAATGATCCTGTTCTCAAAGTGCTTAGTGATACATCTCCTAAACTATCAAGAACTTTCACCGCCACATACACTCATAAGTAATCTCGGTCCCACCGATATTCCAAACTCACCACACCGAGATGAACCACCTCACCATAAAGCCAAACCCTAGAAATCTCGGATTTTCCGATTCAACTCGGTCTCACCGAAACTTGAGTTGCCAAGCTTCAGAACCTTCATCATCAAATCGGTGTCACCGAGATGATGAAGTCGGTCCCACCGAGATTGGCAAGCTCCTGTCTTTACACGAATCGGACTCACCGAGTTTGTATTTTCGTCCCATCGAAAATCCCAACGCTCACATGATTTGAACTTTCGGTCTCACCGAGTTGTCAACTCGGTCCGACCGAGATTGGTCAAATGTGTGTAACGGTGGATTTTGTGGAGGCTATAAATACCCCTCCACCCCTCTTCATTCGTGGAGAGAGCCATCGAAAGTACTACCATCCTACCTTACATTTCGAGAAGAGAACTACTACCCTTGTGTTGAGATCAAGTAGCTCCACTCCCACCATATGAAGCTTGATCTCTAGCCTTCCAAGTTGCTTTCCACTCAATCCTTTCTTCCACCACAGCCAAATCAGGAGGAGAGTTGAGTGTTGGGAGATTATCATTTGAAGCACAAGAGCAAGGAGTTCATCATCAACACCATCTATTACCTTTTGGAGGGTGGTGCCTCCTAGATTGGTTAGGTGTCGCTTGGGAGCCCACGAGATGTGGAGTTGAACCAAGAAGTTTGTAAGGGCAAGGAGATCGCCACTGTGAAGATCTACCCGAGTAAGGCTAGCCTCCGTAGGAGGCCATGATGGCATAGACAAGGTTGCTTCTTCGTGGACCCTTCGTGGCTGGAGCCCTCCGTGGACTCTCGCACTGCTACCTCCGTGGGTTGAAGTCTCCATCAACGTGGAATGACGATAGCACCACCTATCGGAACCACGAGAAAATCTCCGTCTCCAAAATTGTGTTTGCTCTTCTCCACCTCTCTTTACTACATGTGCAATTTACTTTCCGCTGCCTATACTCTAGAATTGCATTGTAGGGTGATGCTTGACTTGATCATCATTGTGAATCTGCCAAAACTTGTCTTTATCAAAAGGCATAATTTTTATATTGTCAAGTAGTCTAATCACCCCCTCTAGACATATTTTCGATCC
>JAHHZJ010005789.1:0-12174 GCA_021437245.1 Aegilops speltoides | reverse complement strand
TGTTGTTGCCTTTAGTACTTTTTGATTCCACTAATGATTCTCTTAGCCAAGTTTCACTTGAGCAAGAAAATAGCTTATTGAAGGAATTATAGAAAAGGTGCAAAAAGCCTTTTTAAGTAAGCAATTTGAGGAAATTGTACTCCAAGGAAGGCAACTAAGAATCAAGGTGTTGGTTTTGAACGAAGTTCAATGCCAATGAGTTGAATGGGAGAAGATCAATACCCCAAGACAAAGTTTGTTCCTTAACAAGGGAAGTATGATCCTACTTCTTTCCAAGGGACACAAGCTCAAGATGATCTTCCACCACAGGACCACAAGCAAAAAGGCAAGGACAAGCTTCAAGAGGAGATAGATGCATTTGAAGAAGCTCCCAAGGCCTTGGTCAAGTGGGTTCCCAAGACTACATCAAGTTCTACTTCATCAAATACGACTACCACCCCAAGGATTCCCATCAATATGATGTGGATCCCGAAGAAGAAGAACTAGAGAGTTCTTGAGGGTGACTCCACCAACACAGTTCACTCATATCATTTTGGCAAGAACAAGTGCAAATAACTTCCACATCTTGCACTAGTTCAAGGAGTCACAAACCATCTTGTTGGTAAGACAAGGGACAAGGTAACCAAATGCTTTCATGGGCATCATCTTGTGTGTGCATCACTCTATGTCTATGGATATCCTTGTTTGTTCCTTGTGGGACTAACCCGTGTAGGTATTGAAAGTGCAACTCACTCCAATGGACTGCTCCAAATGATCTACATCAATATTGAGCATCCACATCTTCAACACCTACATGAAGTCATCATCGACAAAACCCAAGGTTAGTTCATCCCTCTTAGGGGGATATCACATCTAGGGGGAGCTTTACTCTAAGACTTGAGCTAAAGCAACTCTAATGGTGTGAACACAACAATGCTTTGTGTAAAAGTGGCAACCCCACTTGTGCTTAAACGATGAGTATGACCTATGATCAAATGTTCTCATTTGACTCCTAAGTCAATATACTCATATATAGATGACATAGTCATCGCAAATTGCTTGATGGATGCTAGAGTGTTTGTGCATGCTTTGCCACATATTTCATTTTCCATTTTATTGTGTGAGCATGTTGGTTGCATATTTTACTCATTCGAGGACATCCACTTGTTGTTTTGATTGTTTGGCTCTTTTCCTTTTGCCAAGTGGATGGACAAGAATGCTTAAGAACCCTCTCTAGCTATCTATGCTTTTCTCGTCTCAAACACTATTCATGCTACATCACAAAGTTTAAACAAGTCAGATTCGAACCACTCTGTGTGAGGAGCACTCGGAGTCCCCGATTCATCATAGAATTAAATTTCCAAAACCTCTTTGTGCTTTTCGGTCTGACCGATTCATCCATTTTGATCACACGAGATCACTAAGTTGATCTAGAGTTTTCATCTCGTGCAACCGATTTGAACACTTCGTCACATCAAGTTGCAGCAACCGCTATATTGCGCATAATCTTGGTGCCACCGAGTTATTCCACTCATCACACCGGCGAAGGTCGGGATATATATACCCTCGGGTGAGATTTTGGAAATTTCTTCAAAACCCTCTCAGGACGCCCCGATTCAATCGTACACTAATCATACACGCAAATGTGTACGATCAAGATCGTAGGACTCACGGAAGATATCACAACACAACTCTAAAAGTAAAATAAGTCATACAAGCATCATATTACAAGACAGAAGGGCCTCGAGGGCTCGAATACAAGTGCTCGAACATGAACAAGTCAGAGCAACAATATCTAAGATACAGACATAAGTTAAACAAGTTTTGCCTTAAGAAGGCTAGCACAAATGTAGCGACGATCGAAAAGGCGAGGCTCTCGCCTGGGACCTCCTAACTACTCAGTCCGGTGTTCGGAGCGGGGTCCCAGACTTGCACTCGTCGACGCGGCAAGATGGCTCAAGTGGCCGCCAGCCACGGCCCATCTTCATCGGCAAGAAGACTCAAGACCCTCGCGAGGGCCGAGATGATGAGGCGGATGGCCACGAGGCTTCCTCAGGAGCGGCCTGCACAGAGCTCGCGAGGCGGAGAGATCAAGGCAGGGTACCTCGCGAGGTGCCCGTGGACGCATAAGCCCCGACGATCGAGACCGTGTAGGGCGCCAGAGGCGGCGCCCTGCAGCAGTGTCCTTGTTTCCTCTTTGGTGCAAAGGGGCAAGCATGTGCATGGAGTACCAAGGCAACGAGCAAAGGTTGCCATTCCAGGCAATGAGACCAAGACCGAGAGCGGCAGGATGGAGGTCACTTATGGAGCCCAAGACAGGCGTCATCGCGCCCTTTGGCAGCCGAAGACCAACTTTAGTCAGGATAACATGTACTAGATGTTCCCCTTCAAAATGGTCGTTGTTGGCGCCCTTCCCGCTCAATATTTGGGAAGAGGACCAGGGCCTCTATAAATAGGGCTAGCCACCACAGAAGGGGGGCATCTCATCGAGTTCTCATTAGATCCATAGGCGATCGAGCTCATCCTAGTAGTTCATCGCACTAGCTCAAGAACACCTCTTACGAGGCGTTCATCCTTTGTACTGCTTCATCATCACCGAGGCAATCCACCACACCACACACTAGAGTAGGGTATTACACCACAATGGTGGCCCAACCAAGATAAATCTTGTGTCCCTCGTGTTGTTCATCGTTTTGCTTAGATTCTCGCAGTCACGGAGGTGGATCGGAGGGGAAGATCTTCAGCAGCCCAGAGTTCAAACCTTAAGTGTCACAACCCAACATCCGACATTTAGGCGCCCAGGTGGTGTACTTCTGGAGCCTCTCCTTCACAACCCGTTCTCAATCAGACCTGGCCAGCCCTCATGGGACGCACCTGTCTTCCGAGCTTCGGCCGGCCGTAGCGGGACCGAGGGGCTTCGAGCTAGCCCTCGGCGACGTAAAGCGGTGGCGAACAAGTTCAAGCCGGACATGCCCGCACTCACGACGGCGCTGGCCGATCCATTAGCCTTCTGCTGAGCGTATGAAGAAGCCGTCCTCAAGGCCAAAGGAGACGAGGGTCATGGCTAATCAGCTACCCATGGCCCTCACCGCCTCACGCATGTGGCTACTTCCACCTGCAGCAGCTTTTGTGGCCTCTTGGGAGGAGTTGCGTAGCCTCTTCCTCACCCATCATGATGCTCCGGCGCCTCAGTCATTGTAGCTCTCTGGCGATCGCGAGCACCACCTTCGAGCCACCACGTCCAATCCATTCGTGGTCAGAATCGGGCCTCCCTCAAGCGCCGTGAAGCCCCTGCATGGTGGCACCCAAGGCCGATTTGACCTTCAACTCGGATGATCACCCTCCAACACCGCTGCTTCAGGCGCACTCGATGCTATTGAAGGAAATATGCCCTAGAGGCAATAATAAAGTTATTATTTATTTCCTTATTTCATGATAAATGTTTATCATTCATGCTAGAATTGTATTAACGAAACATGATACATGTGTGAATGCATAGACAAAACAATATGTCACTAGTATGCCTCTACTAGACTAGCTTGTTAATCAAAGATGGTTATGTTTCCGACCATGAACAAAGAGTTGTTATTTGATTAACAAGGTCACATCATTAGTAGAATGATCTGATTGACATGACCCATTCCATTAGCTTAGCACACGATCGCTTAGTATGTTGCTACTGCTTTTATCCATGACATATACATGTTCCTCGTAACTATGAGATTATGCAACTCCGTCTTACGGAGGAACACTTTAGGTGCTACCAAACGTCACAACGTAATCTGGGTGATTATAAAGGAGTACTACAGGTGTCTCCAAAGGCGATGTTGGGTTGGCGATATTCGAGATTAGGTTTTGTCACTCCGATTGTCTGGAGAGGTATCTCTGGCCCTCTCGGTAATGCACATCACGAAGCCTTGCAAGCACTACAACTAATGAGTTAGTTGTGAGATGATGTATTACGAACAGTAAAGAGACTTGCGTAACGAGATTGAACTAGGTATTGGATACCGAAGCGATCGAATCTCGGCAAGTAACATACCGATGACAAAGGAACAACGTATGTTGTTATGCGGTCGACCGACAAAGATCTTCGTAGAATATGTAGGAACCAATATGGGCATCCAGGTCCCGCTATTGGTTATTGACCGAGAATAGTTCTAGGTCATGTCTACATTGTTCTCGAACCGTAGGGTCCTGCACGCTTAAAGTTTCGATGCGTTATTATGAGTTTATGTATTTTGATGTACGAAGAAGTTTCGAGTCCGGATGTGATCACGGACATGACGAGGAGTCTCGAAATGGTCGAGACATAAAGATTGATATATTGAAGCCTATGTTTGGAGTTCGAATGGTTCGGTGAAAACGAATTTACCGAGTACTTGGAGGTTACGCGAACCCCGGAGGTAAATGGGCCATAGTGGGCCTTGGTGGAAAGGAGAAAGGGCCAGCCCTAGGTGGTCCCCCCTTCCCCTAGTCCTACTAGGACTAGGAAAGGGGCGCCCCTCTCTCTCTTTCCCTCCCGAATCCTATTCCAACTAGGATTGGAGGGAATCCTACTCCGAGAGGAGTAGGACTCCGCGCGCCTCCCTTGGCCGGCCGCCCCTCCCCTGCTCCTTTATATCAGCAGGGGGCACCCTAGACACACAAGTTTGATCTACGGATCGTTCCTTAGCGTGTCAGCGTGCCCCCTCCACCATATTCCACCTCGGTCATACTGTCGTCATGCTTAAGCGACCTGCTGCCAGTGAAACATCAAGATCGCTACCACGCGCCGCGTGTCGACGGAACTCTCCCTCGACACTCGGCTGGATCGAGTACGAGGGACGCCATCGAGCTGTAGCGTGTGTCAAGAACTGGGGCGCCGGAGTAATGCTGGCCGGATCGGTCGGATCGCGAGGAGAACGTACGACTACTTCCTCTACGTTGTGATCGCTTCCGCCGGGTCTACAAGGGTATGTGGACAACACTCTCCTCTCGCTTGCTATTCATCACCATGATCTTGCGTGTGCGTAGGAATTTTTTGAAATTACTACGTCCCCAACAGATGGCATCCGAGCCTAGGTTTTTATGGTTTGATGTTTTGCACGAGTAGAACACAAGTGAGTTGTGGGCGATACAAGTCATACTACCTACCAGCATGTCATACTTTGGTTCAGCGGTATTGTGAGATGAAGCGGCCTGCACCGACATTACTGCCAGACGCTTACTGCGAGACTGGTTTCACCGCTGCGAGCACTCGTTGCTTAAAGGTGACTGGTGGGTGCTGCTCTCTCACTTTAGTTGAACCGAAGTGGCTACGCCCGGTCCTTGAGAAGGTTAAACGGAGTCTATTTGACGAGTATCGCTTGTGGTTTTGATGCGTGGGTGAGACTGGTTCTTGCTTAAGCCCGTAGCAGCCACGTAAAATTTGCAACAACAAAGTAGAGGACGCCTAACTTGTTTTTGCAGGCATGTTGTGATGTGATATGGTCAAGACGTGATGCTATATTTTATTGTATGAGATGATCATGTTTTGTAACCGAGTTATCGGCAATCGGCGGAGCCATATGGTTGTCGCTTTATTGTATGCAATGCAATGCTACTGTAATGCTTTACTTTATCACTAAGCGGTAGCGATAGTCGTAGAAGCATAAGATTGGCGAGACGACAACGATGCTACGATGGAGATCAAGGTGTCGCGCGGTGACGATGGTGATCATGATGGTGCTGCGGAGATGGAGATCACGAAGCACAAGATGATGATGACCATATCATATCACTTATATTGATTTGCATGTGATGTTTATCCTTTATGCATCTTATCTTGCTTTGATTGACGGTAGCATTATAAGATGATCTCCACTAAATTATCAAGAAGTGTTCTCCGAGTATGCACTGCCAAAGTTCGTTGCCCAACCCACGGGTGATCGGGTGTGATGCTCACGCCATCTACAACGGTGCAAGCCGTTTTCAACCAAATCCGGATTTGACAGCCCAAAGCAATATGGCCCAACACGGAGACCAAAGGTCGAAAGGTGAATCATATAGTAGATATGATCAACAAAGATGTTCACCATTGAAAACTACCCATTTCACGTGATGATCGGTTATGGTTTAGTTGATTTGGATCACGGATCACTTAGATGAAGAGAGATGTTTTCTAAGTGAGTTCTTAAGTAATATGATTAATTGAACTTAAATTTATCATGAACTTAACCGATAGTATCTTGCTTGTTTATTTTGATTGTAGATAGATGGCTGTGTTGTTCCGTGAATTTTAATGCCTTGAGAAAGCAAAGTTGAAAGATGATTAGAATTACCGGACGGGTCCGAATTGAGGATTATCCTCATTGTGAGAAGAGTTACGCCCCGGATGCACCGCTAGGTGCCGTCCCGCCGATGAACACGACGTTAAGAACGCCGCAGCAAAGTGATGACTACTTATAGTTCGCAGCCATGCTTTACGGCTTAGAACCGACTTCAACGATTTTGAACGCCATGGAGCATATGAGATGTTCCAGAGTTGAAGTTGATATTCCAATTAATGCCCGGATTGAGAGATATGAAGTTCCAATAAGTTCTATAGTAAGATGGAGGAGAATAGTTCTAGGGCACATACCAATGTCCGGGTACTACAATCACTTGACACAATTGGGAGTTAATCTTCCGATGATTGTGTCATGATGTAATTTTCAATCAACGCCACCAAGCTACAAAGGCTTCGTGATGAACTATAATATGCAAGGGTTAAAAGACTATTCGAGCTCTTCGCAATGCTAAAGGCTGGGAGGTAGAAATCAAGAAGGAGCATCAAGTGTTGATGGTCAATAAGACCACTAGTTTCAAGAAGAAAGGCAAAGGGAAGAAGAAAATTTCAAGAAGAACAAAGCAAGTTGGCCCAGAGAAGAAACCCAAGTCCGACCTAAGCCTAAACGAGTGCCACCGCAAGGGACGTCACGAAGGAACGCCCCAAGTATTTGGGATAAGAAGGATGGCAAGGTGAACAAAGGTATATGGATATACATGTTATTGATGTACCTTACTAGAGCTCGCAGAGCACTGGTATTTGATACGGTTCTGCTAATTTTGCAACTCAAAGGGACTGATTGCAACACCGCAAAGGACGAGGTGACGGCGCGGAAATGGTTCCAAAGTCGGTGATCGGGTCGGCACCTCCTCTACATCTACCGGATTAGTTTTAGACCAAATAATTGTTATTTGGTGCCGCTGAGCATGAACATTTATCCGGATCTTGTTTGATGCAGACTTATTCATTTAAATCGAGAATAATGGTTGTTCTATTTATATGAGTAATTTTTATGGTCATGCACCCTTGAGGAGTGGTCTATTTTTGATGAATCTCATATAGTAAACATATTCATAATGTTGAAACCAAAAGATGGGTTGATAATGATAGTGCAACTTATTTGTGGAACCGCCCTTAGGTCATATTTGGTAAAGGATGAAGAAACTCCATACGATGGACTTTGGAGTCACTTGATTATGAATCACTTGGCACTTTGAACCGGCCTCATGGGCAAGATGACTAACCCGCTTCTACTATGGAGAGAGCAAAGATTTGTTGGAAATCAACATAATGTATTGGTCCATGAATGTTGAGGCTCGTAGATATCTATTTTCACCTTCAAGATGACTTAAGGATATGGGTATATCTACTTAATGAAACATAAGTCAAACATTTGAAAAGTTCAAAGAATTTCAGAGGAAGTTGAAAATCATCGAATAAGAAAATTAAATTTCTACGATCCGATCGTGGAGGTGAATATTTGAGTTACGAGTTTGGCTACATTTGAAACAATGCGAATAGTTTCAACTCACGCCACCCGAACACCACAACGAATGGTGTGTCCGAACGTCAAATCGACTTTACTAGATATGGTATCTATGATGTTCTTGATTTACCGCTATCGCTTTGGGGTTTGCCTAGAGCCCATTCACAAAAAGAACACCGCAAACTGCTGAGACGACACCTTATGAACTATGGTTTGGCAAGAAACCAAAGTTGTCGCTTAAAGTTTGGGGGGATGCTTATGTGAAAAGCTTCAACCCCGATAAGCTCGAACCCAAATCGGAGAAATGTGCCATAGGATACCCAAAGGAGAAGTTGGGCACCTTCTATCACAGATCCAAGGCAAGACATTCTGTTAAGAATGGATCCTTTCTAGAGAAGGAGTTTCCTCAAAGAAGTGAGGGAGGAAAGTGAACTTGATGAGGTAATAGTACTTCCCCTTACTTGAAAGTAGTTCGTCAAAACCGTTTCGAGACATCTACACCAAGTAGTGAGGAAGTTGATGATGTTGATCATGAAATTCGTAATTTGGAACCTGAGATCAACCAGAGTAAGATCCGCACGAGTGGTACGGAATCCTGTTTCGGAAATCATGCTACTAGATCATGATGAACCAATCATGAAGAAGGATGGTGAGCCCAGATTCAAAAATGGCTTGAGGCCATGAAACTGAGATGGGATCCATGTATGAAAACAAAGTATGGATTTTGGTTGACCCCGGGGTAGGCAAGCAATAGAAAACAAGTGGATCTTCAAGAAGAAGACCGACCCGACGGTAATTTACGTTAAGCTCGACTTGTCGCAAAGGTTTTCCAAGTTCAAGGGATTGACTAGATGAGACCTTTTCACCCGAAGGATGCTTAAGTCCGTCCAATCATGTTAGCAATCCGATTTTATGATTATGAAATTTGGCAAATGGATGTAAAGACTGCATTCTAATGGATTGAAGAAGAGTTGTATATGATGCAACCGTAAGGTTTTATCGATCCAAAGGAGCTCAAAGTGCAAGCTCCAATGATCCATTATGGACCGCAAGCATCTCGAGTTGAATAAACGCTTGATAGTGTGATCAAAGATTTGGGTTTATACATTTTGGAGAAGCTCAGATTTACAAGAAAGTGAGTGGAGCTGAGCATTTCGATATTATATGTAGATGACATATTGGATCGGAAATGATATAGAATTTCGGATAGCATAAAGGGATACTTGAATAAGAGTTTTCAATGAAAGACCCGTGAAGTTGCTACATATTGGGCATTAAGATCTATAGAGATAGATCAAGACGCTTAATTGACTTTCAAAAGCAATACCTTGACAAAATTTTGAAGAAGTTCAAATGGATCAAGCAAAGAAAGGGTTCTTGCCGGTTAAAGGTGGAAGTTGAGTAAGACTCAATGCCCCACCACCGCAGAAGATAGAGAGAAATGAAAGATGTTCCCTTGCTTCCCATAGGCTCTATCATGTATGCAATGGGTACCGCACTGATGTGTGCCGCTTGGCCCAGGGGTAAAAGTAATCCAGAGGATCATCGGAAGGTCAAGAACATCCAAATAAAAAGGACTAAGGATAGTTTCAGATATGGAGGTGACAAAGAGCTCATCGTAAACGGTTACGTGATGCGTTTTGACACGATCCCGATTCTAAATCGCGACGGAAGATTTACACTAAACGGAGGAGCTGCCTTGGTGGTTCTAAACAAAGCGAGGGATCTCATGGAAGCGGAGCAAGCAGCTTCGAAGCATAATGAAGGAGTCCGATGAAGGAGTTCATATCCGATCTAGGTGTCATCCGCATCGGGTCCAATGAAAATCTTTTCCGGAAAATCGAGCAATTGCCTTAGCGGAATCCAGATTTCACAAGAGGACCAAGCACATCAAGAGACGCCTAATTCCATCCGGACTTAGTCCGTGGGAGACATAGAGATTTGAAGATACATACGGATCCAATGTTGCAATTACGCCTCTTCCACAGCAAAACATGATCGACCAAGACCCATGGGTGTTAGAATCATTACTATGTAATCTAGATTATTGACTCTAGTGCAAGGGGAGATCAAGGAAATATGCCCTAGAGGCAATAATAAAGTTATTATTTATTTCCTTATTTCATGATAAATGTTTATCATTCATGCTAGAATTGTATTAACCGGAAACATGATAATGTGGAATGCATAGACAAACAATTGTCACTAGTATGCCTCTCTAACTAGTTGTTAATCAAAGATGGTTATGTTTCCACCATGAACAAAGAGTTGTTATTTGATTAACAAGGTCACATCATTAGTAGAATGATCGATTGACATGACCCATTCCATTAGCTTAGCACCGATCGCTTAGTATGTTGCTACCGCTTATCCATGACTATACATGTTCCGTAATATGAGATTATGCAACTCCTCACGGAGGAACACTTTGGTGCTACCAAACGCCACAACGAATCGGGTGATTATAAAGGAGTACTGGTGTCTCCAAAGGCGATGTTGGGTTGGGATTTAGATTAGGTTTTGTCACCCGATTTCGAGGGTTTGCCCTCTGTAATGCACATCAAGCCTTTGGCATACAACTTGAAGGTGAGATGATGTAAAACGAGTAAAGAGATTGCCGGAACGAGATTGAACTAGGTATTGATACCACGATCAATCTCCAAGTAACATACCGATGACAAAGGGAACAACGATGTTGTTTGCGGTCCGAAAAAGATCTTCAGAATATGTGGAACCAAATGGGCATCCGGTCCCGCTATTGGTTATTGACCGGAATAGTTCTAGGTCATGTCTAATTGTTCTCAACCGAGGGTCCGATAAAGGTTTCGGCGATGCTTATTATGAGTTTATGTATTTTGATGTACCAAGAAGTTCGAGTCCCGGATTGATCACGGAATGACGAGGAGTCTCAAATGGTAGACATAAAGATTGATATATTGGAAGCCTATGTTTGAGTTCGAATGGTTCCGTGAAACAGGAATTTTTCGATAACGGAGGTTACCGAACCCCCCGGAGGTAAATGGGCCTAGGGCCTTGGGAAAGGAGAAAGGGCCAGCCCAGTGGTCCCCCCCCTTCCCCAGTCCATAGGACAGGAAAGGGGCCGCCCCCTCTCTTTCCCTCCCCAATCCTATTCCAACTAGATTGAGGGGATCCTACCCAGGGAGTAGGACTCCCCGCCGCCTCCTTGGGGCCCCCCCCTCCCCCCTCCTTTATATACGGGGGGGGGCACCCTAGGACACAAGTTTGATCTACGGATCGCCTTTAGCCGCAGCGGGCCCCTCCACCATATTCCACCTCCATATGGCTTAGGCGGGCCCCACCGGTGAAACATCAAGATCGCCACCACGCCGCGGCGCGAACTCTCCACACCGGCGGATCGGAGTACGAGGGACGCCATCGAGCTGTACGGGTAAGAACGGGGCCGGAGTAACGGCGCCGATCGGTCGGATCGCGAGGAGAACGCATACTTTCTACGCCGGATCGCCCGCCGGCCGGGGTATGTGACAACACTTCCCTCTCCGCTATTCATCACCATGATCTTGCGGGAAAGGAAAATTTGAAATTACCCGCCCCAAAGCTTGCACCCCAACCGCCGTGGCCACCGGACCCATCTGGTGGTGCCCTCAGTGCCTCGGGGAGGCCCCCCTCCACGCGCCGGCACTAACCCGAGGCCCTTCTTGGCCGGGGGTCCACCGCCCCGGGAGATCCGCCACTGGGACCTTTGCACCCAAGAAACTTCCGGACGGAGCTGGTCGACCACATCGCCCCCATCGCCTCCCCATAAACGCCATCCTGCACCCATTTTGGCCCAATAGCACCACCCCGCAAACCTCAGAAGAGCCCGAGCAGCGGGCGCCCCGGGCGGGAGACAAGGATGTGCGAGGCGCCAAGCTGCCAAGATAGGGGCGTTGGCCAAAGGATACCCTAAGCCCAAGGGGGCCGCAAGAAGAAGCTATTCACCCAAGACAAGGCGAACCAACAAGTGCCAATGAAGATGAATCCCGCGCCACCTTCACCATAGGCGCCAATCTCATGAAAGGTGAGGAGGCCCCGTGAAATTCCTACCCAACAAGGAGGTGTTTGCATAACCCGACCCAAGGGGTCCCAAGAGAGGTGATTGAGCACCATCCAATGGTGCCCCAACGTTTCCGGGAAGGGGAAGGCAAGGCGATAGTCCACCAGAAGCGGATTTATATCCAAGAAACCCGAAGTTGGGCGCAGGCATTCGTGAAGTTCGCATCCCAATGGTGCCAACCCCGTTTGCGTGCGGGGAAAGGAGGTGGCCGACTTCACCAACCTCAACAAGGCTCCGATCCATTCCCGCCTCAAGACGACATATCGCCGATTCTACCGCCGAGGTGACCCGGCCCCGGATGCCTTCGCATCACCGCATCAAGATGGGTAGAAGACGGGAGAAAAC
>JAHHZJ010005788.1:0-13928 GCA_021437245.1 Aegilops speltoides | reverse complement strand
ATGAGCTTTACATGACAAATCTAGTGAGCCTAGTAATGATGAACATGCTAGTAGTCTTTATAGTCGAAAGAGTCGAATGACAATGCTATGAAGGAGATTGAGCGCTACTAAAGAACTAAACACTCTTAAGTTAGCTCATGAAACAACTCAAGAAGATCATAGAGAGCTCCTAAGATCTCATGAGAAGCTACGCCGAGAAGCTCAACCTAGAGAAAATGAGTTCCTAAAAGCTATCAATGACGATCTTCAAAGAAGAGTTCTTCATATCTTGCCAAACGACTTCTCTTGTCTAATTTCTTGCCACCTATTAAAACTAAGCATGACAAGCATAAGAAAAATTCTTCATCTAGAAGCAACATAATTGGTTCTAGTAGTTCTCTTGATTCCACTAACAATGTTTCAAGCCAAGTTACACTTGAGCAAGAAAATAGTTTATTGAAAGGATTATAGAGAAAGGTGTTACAAGAGTCTTGCCGAAGCAAGAACTTTGAGGAAATTGTTCGCAAGCAAGGAAGGCACCGAAGAATCAAGGAATTGGTTTTGAGCGAAAGTTCAACGCCGAGGGTGTTGAATGGGAAGAAGGTCAATATCCCACTCCAAAGTTTGTTTCTCAAAAGGAGAAGTATGATCCTACTTCTTCCAATGTGGAACAAGCTCAAGATGACCTTCCACCACAAGACCACAAGCTAAAAGGCAAGGACAAGCTTCAAGAGGAGATTGATGCATTCATTGAAGCACCCAAAGCCATGGTCAAGTGGGTTCCCAAGGAAACTTCAAGTTCTACTTCGCCAAGCTCAACTACTACCCCAAGGATTCCCATCAAGATGATGTGGATCCCAAGAAGAAGAACTAGAGAGTTCTTGAGGGTGACTCCGCCAACATACTTCACTCACATTCATTTTGGCAAGAACTTGTGCAATCAACTTCCACATCTTGCACTAGTTCATGGAGTCACAAACCCTCTTGTTGGTAAGTCAAGGGACAAGGTAATCATTGCTTTCATGGACATCATCTTTGTGTACTTCAATCTATGTCCATGGATATCCTTGTTTGTTCCTTGTGGACTAACCCATGTAGGTATTGAAAGTGCCCGAATCCAAAGGATTGCTCTCAACTCTTGATGATCTTCATCAACATTGAGCATCCACATCTTCAACATCTACATGAAGTCTTCTACGACAACCCAAGGTTAGTTTGACCTTTAAAAGGGTTCTCACATCAAGGGGAAGCTTTGCTCTAAAGATTTGAGCTAAAGCATCTTCAAATGATGTGAACACATTAATGCTTTTATGTAAAAGTGGTAACCCCACTTGTGCTTAAACGATGAGTATGACCTATGATCAAATGTTCTCATTTGACTCCTAAGTCAATATACATATATAGATGACCTAGTCATCGCATAAATTGTGTGATAGTAGCTAGTGTTTTGTTTGTGCATGTTTGACACATATTTCATTTGCTATCTTATTGTGTGAGCATGTTGGATGCATAATTTTATCCATTCGAGGACATCCATTTGTTGCTTTGGTCTTTTGGATTTTTCTTTTGACCAAATGGATGGACAAGAATGCCTAAGTTCCTCCCCTAGCTATCTATGCTTCTTGTCTCAAACTCTATTCATGCTTATATCACAAACTTTGATGAAGTCTTTTTCGACGCATCGAGTGAGGAGCACTTGAGCCACCGATCCGCCAAAAACTTAACTTCCAAAACCTTCTAAGTATTTTCGTCAAACCAATATACTCAAATCGGATGCATCGAAATCACTTGATTGATCTAGGTTTTCACCTCGATGAAACCGAAGTTGTAAATTTCGCGTGATCAAGTGAGTAATCGCCAGAAGTAACTCATCTTGTGCCACCGAAGTTTTACAACTCGGTCCCACCGACACCAAGGGTATATATACCGAGGGCAGCGCTGATTCTTTCTTCAAAACGCCGCCTCAAACCCTTTGCTGCTGCCGCCGGGTCTCCGGATCGCCTCCGCTCGTTGCGTCAGCGCCTCGCCGCAGGTCTCCGCTCGCCAACGGTCAATCTCTCGCGCTGTGCCGCCTATAGAGAAACTCCACCAAGTTAGGGTGAGTTTCGATCCTCTCGTGTTTCTACCTCCGATTCAATACACGAGTGGTTTGCCTAGCTTCTGCCACGCTTGAGATCTTCCTATCCAGCAGATTTGTTCTAGAACGAAATTCGAGTGAAAGTTTTAGGTTAGGTTTCACGCAACACATCTCGGTGGACCGATTCTACATTCTCGATCGACCGATGGCTCTCGCCATTCAGATCGCACTTTTCGTCCAACCGAGTTGTGCAAATCGGTAAGACCGAAATGAGGATTTAGTGAAACCCTAGTGTTCTCGGTTAGATCTGAAACCCATTTCGTCCAACCGAAAGTGGGTGAATGGTTCATTAGACACTTCGATTCACCAATTTTAGACTCGGTCCGATCAAATGCATTCTCGTGAAAACCTAAAACTGAAATTTGAACTCATTTTTTGCAAAATCCTCGCAGCTTGTGATAACTCTTCTATTCTCGCTTATACCTATTCTATTCACAGTTGTCACCATGTCGATGCCAAGGACAACCGTAACAGGTCCTAATCACCAAGAGCTGAGATTCCAGAGGCAGCACTAGTCCCGCCAAGAGCTTTTCTCGATGATGGTGAGAGGAGCACACCAAGTGGTTTGCTTCCACTGCCACCAGGCATGTGAAGAAGAGAAATTCGATGAAGAGGATTCTGACTTTGTCCGAGGAAGAGATCACATCTAAGCCTAAGAGGAAAGTGGTTGCCAAAGAGCATCAAGGGCAACAAACCAAGAGAGGCACCAAAGAAGGTGAAGAAGTCCAAGCTGCAAGAAGCTGAGCATGGAAGAAGAAACCTCGAGCAAGGTAAAGAAAACTTCAAAGAGGAAGAGGATTGTACATGATGAAGCAGCCGATGATGATTCTCGATGAGGAAGCACCCCTCCTCCTCAAGTCTAAGTTGATGGGAGATGCCATCAAGGCAGAGCACCTACTAAGTCTAAGCCATCACCCAAAGAAAGGCAGCTCAAGCCAAGCCTGCCGCCAAGCCCAAGAAAACAAAGGAGAAACATTCCAGCTTCAGAGAAGAAGAAAGACAATGTGCCACCACTGAGTCGATGATGAGGCACATGTATTGCTGAAACTCGCATGTAAACCTGCCTACCCACAATGATGCTCATCCTCGAGCTGAAAACATGAAGGAAAGGAAGGACAAAGGTCTCAGGCTATGGAGGCAAGCTGATCCATATGCCACCAGGAGAAGGACTGCTATAGATCCAAGGTTCCACACCAGAGAGCAACAAGATTTCTATGAGACAGTGCTCATGGACAAGAAGCCCATTGTTGCTGACACTAGATATGTTGACTGGGAATACATCGACAGTGAAGAGCACAGAGACTACTTTCCACATGTGCATGAGAGCTTTACAGCATGTGGAGTTGCTGAGTTCGTGGTCGAACCGACAAAGATGGAATGATGAGATGATCATGCGCTTCTATGCCACAAAGACATTTCTATCCAGATGGCGAATTGTATGGATGACTCAAGGTCGAGATTCTCTTCAACTGCTGAAGAGTGGGCTGCATCGCTGAATGCTCCAAAGGCAAAGAGATGATGATGTTGATGTC
Source organism: Aegilops speltoides (assembly GCA_021437245.1). Lineage (NCBI taxonomy): Eukaryota > Viridiplantae > Streptophyta > Magnoliopsida > Poales > Poaceae > Aegilops > Aegilops speltoides. The sequence continues at coordinate 10,280 of JAHHZJ010005788.1, read as the reverse complement.
TATGGAATCCCCAAGAAAAACCATGAGTCTATGAAGAACATGTACAATGAGGTACCAGCCAAGGATGTTGAGATCTGGAAGCTCGGCTCAGTGTATCATCTTCAGGCAGGTCTCCCTACCACAAACACGATTCTGAGGCATACCTTGATGCCCAAGTCTGGAGATCATCGCATGATAAGAGGCTATTCTATCAACATGCTGCATATTCTAGATCAGAAGGCACCTTTCAAGGGGATGGACCTGATAGTTGAGACTATCAAGAGGACTGCAGCAGACTAGAAGAGGTCATGTGGTTTTGCCCCGCACATTCAGATGCTCATCAATGCCAAGTTTGGCACGGGCACCTACTTGTTGGATAGACCCCACTTGCCACCGCAGCCAATATGAGGACAATGAAGTTGTGATGATCGAGGATGATCCCACATCCGTGAAGGTCAAGCTAAGTCCTGAAGTCTGCCAAACAAGCTAAAGCTGAGAAGGAAGCAAGAGAGCAGCAGCTAAACCCAAGAGCGCTGGAGAGCAGCCTTGAAGCTACCAGAGGATTGAACCACGCCTGCCAGCATAGTGCGCCTCGAGAGTCTTGAGAGGATAGTTGAAGACAAGTTCCATGCTCGATGTCAAGTCGATCAAGTGCAAGTCACTCACAACAAGCTTGAGGCAGATATCGAGGAAGCCAAGAGGGAGAAGGCAGAGCTCATGAAGGAGATGCAGGATGACCTTGTCCAGATGACTATGAGCAGCCGCCCGGTTCCCACAAAGCCCAGATCACCTGCTATTCCAAAGGATGCACCCTGTGCTACAAAGATCAAGACCTCCCACACTCCATCGGCCCAGCCCAGCCCAAAGGTCCACTCCTCCAGCTCCACAGACTTCAGCCAAGTTTGCAGATGCAGCTATCTCCACTCCATCTACCCTGACAGAGCCGCCAAACAGAGTCCCTAGTGACGTTTAGCTCTATACCTTTCAACTTTTGGTAACTTGTTGCCAAAGGGGAGAAATTGTATAGATCATAGGACTTCAGAGAGAGAGTGCTCGCTTTTGCTCTTTCGCTTATGCGTTTCTTTGAGATACTTTTGAGATTTTCGAGACATTCCGTGTGTTTGATACTACGCTTGTTTCACTTTGATGAGTGCTTGATCATACTATGCCTTAATGTATGCTATTCATATCATATGCTATTCATATCTTGTATGATCATTTACTCATGTCTTGGTGATTGGGTGCATGCTATTCATTCTTATCATTTTGTGCGCTTCCACCAAGATGTATGTGACATGGAAGAGTGCCCATGATCCTAATCGATTGTGCATTTGCATTCAAACGCAAATCTTAAATAATGCACAAATTTAGGGGAGCTCTTGCTTATCACATACCTCTCAAAGCTTATTTATATTATTCATTGATTATATCATTTGTCGAAGTTTGATCTATATGTTGTCATCAATTACCAAAAAGGGGAGATTGAAAGTGCAACTAATCCCCGGTGGTTTTGGTAATTAATAACAACATATATATCATTGAACTAATTGTTTCTTGAGAATATTTCGAAAGTTCAGGATATGGGTATGGCAATGACCAAGATGTGGACCCTCAAAATGCTAAGGAAAGCATTGGCAAAAGCTCAAGACTCTATTTTTGGTTTAGTGATCCAAGATCACATTGAGTCCATAGGAAAGCCAATACTATTAAAAGGGATGAGGTTATGATGATGATCCGTTGCTCAAAGTGCTTAGTGATTTATCTCCCAAACTATCAGCAATCTTTCATTCCAACATATACTCATAAGTAATCTCGGTCCCACCGATTCCATAAACTCACCACACCGAGATGAACCACCTCAGCCATATACCCAAACCCTAGAAATTTCGGATTTTCCGATTCCAAACTCGGTCTCACCGAAACTAGTGTGCCAAGCTTCAGAATCCTTCATCATCATATCGGTGTCACCGAGATGATAAAGTCGGTCCCACCGAGATTGGCAAACCCTAGTCTTTGGAAGAATCGGACTAACCGAGATTGTATTTTCGGTCCCATCGAAAATCCCAACGCTCACAAGATTTGAACTTTCGTCTCACCGAGTTGTCAACTTCGGTCCGACCGAGATTGGTCAAATGTGTAACGGCTTGATTTTGTGTGGAGGCTATAAATACCCCTCCACCTCCTCTTCATTCGTGGGAGAGCCATCGAAAGAACTACCACTCCTATCTTACATTTCTGAGAAGAAAACTACCTACCCTTGTGTTGAGATCAAGTTGCTCCACTCCCACCATATGAAACTTGATTTCTAGCCTTCCCAAGTTGCTTTCCACTCAATCCTTCTTCCACCACAGCCAAATCAGTGAGGAAGAGTTGAGTGTTGGGAGATTATCATTTGAAGCACAAGAGCAAGGAGTTCATCATCACCAACACCATCTATTACCTTTTGGAGGGTGGTGCCTCCTAGATTGGTTAGGTGTCGCTGGGAGCCTCCATCAAGATGTGGAGTTGAACCAAGAAGTTTGTAAGGGCAAGGAGATCGCCTACTTCATGAAGATCTACCCGAGTAAGGCTAGTCCTCCGTGGGCGAGGCCATGATGGTATAGACAAGGTTGCTTCTTCGTGGACCCTTCGTGGGTGGAGCCTCCGTGGACTCTCGCAGCTGCTACTCTTCGTGGGTTGAAGTCTCCATCAACGTGATTGACGATAGCACCACCTATCGGAACCACGAGAAAATCTCCGTGTTCCAAATTGCGCTTGCTTTCTCCACCTCTCCTTTACTACATGTGCAATTTACTTTCCGCTGCCATTACTCTAGAATTGCATGTAGGGTGATACTTGACTTGATCACCATTGTGAACTTGCTAAAACTTGTCCTAATCAAAAGGCTAAACTTTTAAATTGTCAAGTAGTCTAATCACCCCTCTAGACATACTTTCGATCCTACAAAAACCCTACGCCTCGCTTGATTAATATTGATGATATGGGTAGTACAAGAGTGGATCTACCACGAGATCAAGGAGGCTAAACCCTAAAGCTAGCCTATGGTATGATTGTTGTAATGTATGTTATGTCCTACGGATTAAAGCCCTCCTGGTTATATAGACACCGAGAAGGCTAGGGTTACACAGAGTCGGTTACAATGGTAGGAGATCTACATATCCAGATTGCAAGCTTGCCTTCCACGCCAAGGAAAGTCCCATCCTGACACGGACGGAGTCTTCAATCTTGTATCTTCGTAGTCTTGGAGTCCGGCGACGATGATAGTCCGCTGTCCGACACCCCCTAGTCCAGACTCCTCACCGCTACATCACCAAATATGTATAGCAAGAACTTCAAGGCTAATCGCTTCTATCGACATCATGATCCAAATACACAATAGTACCATCAAGCATATTGAAGCACCGCAACACCTAGTATAAGTTAAGGTGCCAAACCCACCAACAAACTATTTTTTTAGCTTTATTGATCATTTTCGCAAGGCAATCAGCAGCCAAGTAGAATAAGAACGGGAACGAGGATCCCTTGCCAAACCCCTTTAGCACTTTGGAAATAAGGCCCAACCTGGTTATTGAGCTTGACACTCACTATCCCATTAGCGTAATATTTGTTTAATCCACCCACACCAAGTGTCACTAAAACCTCGAGCTTGTGGCATTCCAAAAGAAAGTCTCAGCTTAACCTTATCATAGGCTTTTTCAAAGTCAAGCTTCAGGACAATCCCCACCCTCTTCTCATATGAGTATAATTCAAGATCTCATGCAGAGAAATTACACCATCCATAATGCTTCTCCCTTCACAAACGCTGCTCGGTCGAGCTAATTAGCTTGTCGTAGTATTCTCCACACGCCGGTCTAAAACCTTAGTAATTAGCTTGTACAGCATCTCAGAGGTATATAGGCCTAAATCGCTAGATCTTATCAAGACCAACAGTTTTAGGCGGAGTGTGATCGCCCATAGTTGAGATGTTGGACATCTAAGTCCTTTGTGAAAATGCTCGAAAAGTAGCATTATGTCATCTTTAACTATGTCCCGATAGAATTTAGCAGGAATGTTATTAGGACCAAAGCGCCCATTATGTGCCATAGAAAACAACCGCTTAACCTCGGTCTCCATGAATTCACAGCATGATCAGCATTATCATCAAGATTAAGTTTTTCCTCAGCAGACCATGTATTAGGGTCTAGATGGAACATGTTGCTTGGAACAGCCCAAACACGCTTTTATAGAAGTCTATTGTGTGAGCAATCAACTTTTCTATACCTTCAATCTCTACTTCACCAACCATCAAGGAGTGGATTGTGTTTTTCCTCTTACGCCCATTGGTGAAGGAAATATGCCCTAGAGGCAATAATAAAGTTATTATTTATTTCCTTATATAATGATAAATGTTTATTATTCATGCTAGAATTGTATTAACCGGAAACATAATACATGTGTGAATACATAGACAAACATAGTGTCACTAGTATGCCTCTACTTGACTAGCTCGTTTATCAAAGATGGTTATGTTTCCTAGCCATGGACAAAAGAGTTGTCATTTGATTAACGGGACCACATCATTAGGAGAATGATGTGATTGACATGACCCATTCCGTTAGCCTAGCACTTAATCGTTTAGTATGTTGCTATTGCTTTCTTCATGACTTATACATGTTCCTGTAACTATGAGATTATGCAACTCCTGCCATCGGAGGAACACTTTGGTGCTACCAAACGTTACAACGAATCGGGTGATTATAAAGGAGTACTACAGGTGTCTCGAAGGTACATGTTGGGTTGGCGACAGAGATTAGGTTTTGTCACTCCGATTATCGGAGAGGTATCTTTGGGCCCTCTCGGTAATGCACATCACCATAAGCCTTGCAAGCAATGTAGCATGAGTTAGTTACGGAATGATGCATTACGTAACGAGTAAAGAGACTTGCCGGTAACGAGATTGAACTAGGTATTGATACCGATGATCAATCTCGGCAAGTAACATACCGATGACAAAGGGAACAACGATGTTGTTATGCGGTTCGACCGATAAAGATCTTCGAGAATATGTAGGAGCCAATATGGGCATCCAGGTCCCGCTGTTGGTTATTGACCGAGAATAGTTCTAGGTCATGTCTACATAGTTCTCGAACCCGTAGGGTCCGTGATGCTTAAGGTTTCGGCGATGCTTATATTATGAGTTTATGAGTTTTGATGTACCGAAGGAGTTCGGAGTCCCGGATTAGATCGGGACATGACGAGGAGTCTCAAATGGTCGAGACGTAAAGATCGATATATTGACGACTATATTCGGAGTTCGGAAAGGTTCTGAGTGATTCGGTATTTTCAGTGGTACCGGGAGTTACGGGAATACGAGGAAGAAGCAATGGGCCTCATGGGCCAAGTGGTGGAAGAGAGGAGGTAGGCTGCCCCCTAGCCCAAACCGACTGGACTAGGGGCCGGGCCCCTTCCTTCTTCTCCTCCTCTCCTTCCTTCTCCTTCTCCTCCCTTCCTTCCCTCTCCTACTTGGACTAGGAAGAGGGGGAATCCTACTTGAGTAGGATTCTCCCTCACGGCCTCCTCCCTGGCCGCCCCTCCCCTTGCTCCTTTATATATGGGGCAGGGGGCACCCCATAACACACAAATTGATCTACGGATCGCTCTTAGCTGCAGGCGGTGCCCCTCCACCATATTCCACCTCGGTCATATTGTCGCGAGTTTAGGCGAAGCCCTCTACGCGTAGAGCATCTTCATCGTCACCACGCCGTCGGTCGACGAACTCATCCCCACACTTTGCTGGATCAAGTTCGGGATCGCCATCGAGCTGAACGGTGTTGAACTCGGAGGTGCCGTGACGCTCGGTATTTGGATCGGTCGGATCGTGAATACGCACGACTACATCAACCGCGTTGTCATAACGCTTCCACTTACGGCCTCACGAGGGTACGTGGACAATACTCTCTCTCTCTCGCTATGCCATCACCATGATCTTGGCGCAGCGAGGAATTTTTTGAAATTACTACGCTCCCCAACAAAGGCATCCGAGCCAGGTTTTATGCGCTGATGTTATATGCACGAGTAGAACACAAGTGAGTTGTGGGCGATACAAGTCATACCGCTTACCAGCATGTCATACTTTGGTTCAGCGGTATTGTTGGATGAAGCGCCCAGATCCGACATTACGCCAGACGCTACGCGAGACTGGTTTTACCGCCGTGCTTTGCACATAGGTGACTAGCGGTGTCTGTTTTTCCAACTTTAGTTGAACTGAAAAGGCTACGCCCGGTCCTTGCGAAGGTTAAAACAGCACTAACTTGACGAAATATCGTTGTGGTTTTGATGCGTAGGTAAGATCGGTTCTTGCTCAGCCCATAGCAGCCACGTAAAATTTGCAACAACAAAGTAGAGGACGTCTAACTTGTTTTTGCAGAGCATGTTGTGATGTGATATGGTCAAGACGTGATGAGATATAAGTTGTTGTATGAGATGATCATGTTTCGTTGAAGTTATCGGCAACTGGCAGAAGCCCTATGGTTGTCTCTTTGTTGCATAAAGATGCAAGTGCCAAATATTTGCTTTACATTATCGCTATGCGATAGCAATAGTTGCAAGAGCAATAGTTGGCGAGACGACCATGTGACGACACATTGATATAGATCAAGATGATGAAGATCATGGTGTCGTGCCTGATTTATAGAGATCATGACAAGATTTTGGAGATGGAGATCAAAGGCGCAAGATGATCATGGCCATATCATGTCACATATTTTGATTGCATATGATGTTTATCTGTTATACATCTTATTCTCGCTTTGTTTGACGGTAGCATTTTAAGATGATCTCTCACTAATTATCAAGAAGTGTTCTCCCGAGTATGCACCGCTATAAAGTTCTTCGTCCGAGACACCACGTGATGATCGGTGTGATAGGCTCTACGCTCAAATACAACGGTGCAAAACAGTTGCACACGCCGAATACTCAAGTTAAACTTGACGAGCCTAGCATATACAGATATGGCCTCGAACACGGAGACCGAAAGGTCGAGTGTGAATCATATAGTAGATATGATCAACATAGTGATGTTCACCATTGAAAACTACTCCATCTCACGTGATGATCGGACATGGTTTAGTTGATTTGGATCACGTGATCACTTAGATGACTAGAGAGATGTCTGTCTAAGTGGGAGTTCTTAAGTAATATGATTAATTGAACTTAAATTTATCATGAACTTAGTCCTGGTAGTATTTTGCAAATTATGTTGTAAATCAATAGCTTGTGTTGTTGCTTTCATATGTTTATTTTGATATGTTCCTAGAGAAAATTGTGTTGAAAGATGTTAGTAGCAATGATGCGGATTGGATCCGTGATCTGAGGTTTATCCTCATTGCTGCACAGAAGAATTATGTCCTTAATACACCGCTAGGTGACAGACCTATTGCAGGAGTGGATGCAGACGTTATGAACGTTTGGCTAGCTCAATATGATGACTACTTGACAGTTTAGTGCACCATGCTTAATGGCTTAGAATCGACTTCAAAGACGTTGAACGCTATGGACCATATAAGATGTTCCAGAATTGAAGTTAATATTTCAAGCAAATACCCGAGTTGAGAGATATGAAGTCTCCAACAAGTTCTATAGCTAAAAGATGGAGGAGAATCGCTCAACTAGTGAGCATGTGCTCGATTATCTCGTACTTCAATCACTTGAATCAATTGGGAGTTAATCTTCCGGATAAGATAGTGATTGATAGAATTTTCTAGTCACCATCACTGAGTTACTAGAACTTCGTGATGAACTATAGTATGCAAGGATGACGAAAACGATTCTCGAGCTCTTCGTGATGTTGAAATCGACGAAGGTAGAAATCAAGAAAGAGCATCAAGTGTTGATGATTGACAAGGATCACTAAGTTTCAAGAGAAGGGCAAAGGAAAGAAAGGAACTTCAAGTGGAAAGACAAGCAAGTTGTCATTCTCCTCGAAGAAGCCCAAAGCTGACCATAGCTCAAACCGAGTGCTTACATCGCAAAGAAATGGTCACCGAAGCGGAAATGCCCTCAATATTTGGTGGATAAGAAGGATGGCAAAGTGAACAAGGGTATATTTGATATACAAAAGTTATTGATGTGTGCCTTACTAGTGTTTATAGTAGCCCCGAGTATTTGATACTTGTTCGGTTGTTAAGATTAGTAACTCAAACAAGAGTTATGTAATAAACAGAGACTAGTTGAGGGTGAAGTGACGATGAGTGTTGGAAGTAGTTCCAAGATTGATATGATCATCATCGCACACTCCCTATACTTTCGGGATTAGTGTTAAACCTAAATAAATGTTATTTGGCGCTTATGCTGAGCATGAATATGATTTGATCGTGTTTATTGCAATACGGTTATTCATTTAAAGTTAGAGAATAAATTGTTATTCTGTTTACATGAGTAAGACCTTCATGGTCATACACCCAATGAACATAGTTTGTTGGATCTCGATCGAGTGATACACATATTCATAATATTGATGCCAAAAGATGAAAAGTTAATAATGATAGTGCAACTTATTTGTGGCACTGCCGCTTGGGTCATATCGTGTAAAGCGATGAAGAAACTCCATGAAGATGGATTTTCGAATCACTTGGTTATGAATCATTTGATGCTTGCGATCCGCCTTTTTGGGCAAGATGACTAAAACTCCGCTTCTCCGAACAATGGAACAAGCTACGACTTATTGGAAATAATACATACCGATGTATGCGATCCAATGAGTGTTGATGCTCGTGGCAAGTATCGTTATTTTCCGACCATCACAAGATGATTTGAGCAGATATGGGTATATCTACTTGATGAAACATAAGTCCTAAATAGTTGAAAGGTTCAAAGAATTTCAGAGTGAAGTGGAAAAGTCATCGTAACAAGAAAATAAAGTTTCGTGATCCGATCGCGAGACGAATATTTGAGTTACGAAGTTTGGTCTTCAATTAAAACAATGTGGAATAGTTTCACAGCTCACGCCACCGAACACCACAACGTTATGGTGTGTTCGAACGTCAGAATCTGCACTTTATTGGATATGGTGCGATCTATGATGTCTCTTATTGATTTACCATTGTCGCTTTTGGGGTTATACATTAGAGATAGCTGCATTCACGTTAAAAGGGCACCATCTAAACCGCTGAGACGACACCATATGAATCGTGGGTATAGCAAGAAACCCAAGTTGTCGCTTTCTTAAAGTTTGGGGCTACGATGCTTATGTGAAAAGTTTCATCTCGATAAGCTCATACCCAAATCGGAGAAGTGCGCTCTTCATAGAATACCCAAAGGAAATAAGATGTAATCGATAGTAGTGTTACTATCTACTAAGCTTGACTTGTTGCTAAAGGTTTTCAACAAGTTTAAGGTGTTGAATACGATGAGATTTTCTCACCAGATCGAAGCTTAAGTCTGTCTCAATCATGTTAGTAATTGCCGATTTTATGAAATCGCAAATGGATGTCAAAACTTCATTCCTTAATGGATTTATTAAAGAAGAGTTGTATATGATGCAACCGTAAAGTTTTTGTCAATCCTAAAGATGCTAACAAAGTGTGCAAGCTCCAAGAATCCATCAATGGACTGGTGCAAGCATCTCGAGTTAGAATATACGCTGATGAGTCGATCAAAGCATATGGTTTAATACATACTTTTGGAAAGGCCGATTTACAAGAAAGTGAGTGGGAGCACTACAAGCAGCTTCCGATAAGTATATGTGAATGACATATTGTTGATCGGAAATAATGTAGAATTATTCAAAGCATAAAGGAGTGTTTTAAAGGAGTTCTTAAAAGAAAGACCTCAAGAAAAGCTATCACATATTGAGCATCAAGATCTATTGAGATAGATCAAGACGCTTGATAAGATTTTCAATGAGTACATACCTTGGCAAGATTTTGAAATAGATCAAGATGGAACAGCAAAGAAAGAGTTCTTGCTCTGTGTTGCAAAGGTGTGAAATTGAGTAAGACTCAAATACCGACCACCTACGTAAAATAGAAAAGAGAATGAAAGTCATTCCCTATGCCTCACCATAGGTTCTATAAAGTATGCTATGTTATGTACTGTGCCTATTGTATACCTTGCTTTGAATTTGGCAAGGAGTCAATAGTGATCTAGGAGTAGATCATCGACATTGGTCAAGAATATCCTTAGTGAGGACTAAGGAAATATTTTCAATGGAGGTGATAAAGAGTTCGCTGTAAAGTTACATCGGTGCCTTTTACATTGATCCGATGACTCTAAGTCTCAATCGATACATATTGAAAGGGAGCAATTAGCTAGAGTAGCTCCAT
>JAHHZJ010005787.1:0-10826 GCA_021437245.1 Aegilops speltoides | reverse complement strand
CGGTCTGACCGATAAAGATCTTCGAGAATATGTAGGAACCAATATGGGCATCCAGGTCCCGCTGTTGGTTATTGACCGTGAATAGTTCTAGGTCATGTCTACATTGTTCTCGAACCGTAGGGTCCGCACGCTTAAGGTTTCAGGATGCTTATTATGAGTTTATGTATTTTGATGTACCAAGAAGTTCGAGTCCCGGATGTGATCACGGACATGACGAGGAGTCTCTGAATGGTCGAGACATAAAGATTGATATATTGAAGCCTATGTTTGGAGTTCGAATGGTTCCGCTAAAACGGAATTTATCGAGTACCGGAGGTTACTGAACCCCCGGAGGTAAATGGGCCTCGATGGGCCTTGGTGGAAAGGAGAAGGCAGCCCAAGGGGTTGCGCCCCCTTCCCTAGTCCTACTAGGACTAGGAGAAGGGCCGCCCTCTCTCTCTTCCCTCCGGAATCCTAGTCCAACTAGGATTGGGGGAATCACTCCCTGAGGGAGTAGGACTCGGCGCCGCCTCTGGCGCCGCCCTCCCCGGATCCTTATATACGAAGGGGGGCACCTTGGAACACACAAGTTGATCGTGAGATCGCTCTTAGCTGCAGTGTGCCCCTCCACCATATTCCACCTCGGTTATACCGTCGCAAGCTTAGGCGAAGCCTCGCGCCGGTGAAACATCAAGATCGCCACCACGCCGTCAGGTCGAAACTCTCCTCGACACTCGGCTGATCGGAGTACGAGGGACGCCATCGAGCTGTACGCGGTGTCAAGAACTCGGGGCGCCGGAGTAACGGCGCCGGATCGGTCGGATCGCGAGGAGAACGACGACTACTTCTCTACGCCAGATCGCTTCCGCCGGTCTACAAGGGTATGTAGACAACACTCTCCCTCTCGCTGCTATGCATCACCATGATTCTTGCAGCGAGGAAAATTTTGAAATTACTACGCTCCTCAACAAAGGGCATCCGAGCCTCAGGTTTTTTCTATGGTTTGATGTTTTGCACGGTAGAACACAAGTGAGTTGTGGGCGATACAAGTCATACTACCTACCAAAGATGTCATACTTTGGTTCAGCGGTATTGTGAGATGAAGCGCCTGCACCGACATTACGCCAGACGCTTACGCGAGACTGGTTTCACCGCCGCGAGCACTCGCTGCTTAAAGGTGACCGTGGGTGCTCGCTCTCTCACTTTAGTTGAACTGATGTGGCTACGCCCGTCCTTGAGAAGGTTAAACGAGTCTATTTGACGAAGTATCGCTGTGGTTTTGATGCGAGGTGAGACTGGTTCTTGCTTAAGCCCGTAGCAGCCACGTAAAATTTGCAACAACAAAGTAGAGGACGCCTAACTTGTTTTTGCAGGCATGTTGTGATGTGATATGGTCAAGACGTGATGCTATATTTTATTGTATGAGATGATCATGTTTTGTAACCGGTTATCGGCAATCGGCAGGAGCCATATGGTTGTCGCTTATTGTATGCAATGCAATCGCTCTGTAATGCTTTACTTTATCACTAAGCGTAGAGATAGTCGAGTAGCATAAGTTTGGCGAGACGACAACGATGCTGCGATGGAGATCAAGGTGTCGCTACCGTGACGATGGTGATCATGGTGTGCAGCAAGATGGAGATCATGAAGCACAAGATGATGATGACCATATCATATCACTTATATTGATTTGCATGTGATGTTTATCCTTTATGCATCTTATCTTGCTTTGATCGACGGTAGCATTATAAGATGATCTCTCACTAAATTATCAAGAAGTGTTCTCCCGAGTATGCACCGCTACAAAGTTCGTCGTGCCTGCACACCACGTGATGATCGGGTGTGATAAGCTTCACGTCCATCTACAACGGTGCAAGCCAGTTTTGCACACGCAGTAATACTGGTTATACTTGACGAGCCTAGCATATGCAGATATGGCCTCGAACACGGAGACCGAAAGGTCGAGCGTGAATCATATAGTAGATATGATCAACATAAGATGTTCACCATTGAAAACTACTCCATTTCACGTGATGATCGGTTATGGTTTAGTTGATTTGGATCACGTGATCACTTGGATGACTAGAGAGATGTCTTTCTAAGTGGGAGTTCTTAAGTAATATGATTAATTGAACTTAAATTTATCATGAACTTAGTACCTGATAGTATCTTGCTTGTTTATGTTTGATTGTAGATAGATGGCTCGTGCTGTTGTTCCGTTGAATTTTAATGCGTCCTTGAGAAAGCAAAGTTGAAAGATGATGGTAGCACTTACACGGACGGGTCCGTAATTTGAGGATCATCCTCATTGCTCGCACGTAAGAGTTACGCCCCGATGCACCGCTAGGTGACAGTCCGTCATTGGAGCAACACCAGATGTTGTGAACGCTCGGCGAGCAAAGTCGATGACTACTCTATAGTTCAAGCAGCCATGCTTTACGGCTTAGAACCGGGACTTCAACGACGCTTTGAACGTCATGGAGCATATGAGATGTTCCAGAGTTGAAGTTAATATTCCAATGTAATGCCCGGATTGAGAGATATGAAGTCTCCAATAAGTTCTATAGCTGCAAGATGGAGGAGAATAGTTCGTTAGTGAGCATATACTCGTAATGTCCGGTACTACAATCACTTGACACAATTGGGAGTTAATCTTCCGGATGATTGTGTCATTGATGTAATTCTCCAATCACGCCACCAAGCTACAAAGGCTTCGTGATGAACTATAATATGCAAGGGTTAGTAAAGACTATACCTGAGCTCTTCGCAATGCTAAAGGCTGGAGGTAGAAATCAAGAAAGAGCATCAAGTGTTGATGGTCAACAAGACCACTAGTTTCAAGAAGAAAGGCAAAGGAAGAAGAATGGGAATCTCAAGAAGAACGGCAAGCAAGTTGCTACTCAGAGAAGAAACCCAAGCCTGGCCCTAAACCTGAAACCGAGTGCTTCTACGCAAGCAGCTCGTCACTGGAAGCGGAACTGCCCCAAGTATTTGGCGGATAAGAAGGATGGCAAGGTGAACAAAGGTATATGTGATATACATGTTATTGATGTGTACCTTACTAGAGCTCGAGTAGCACTGGTATTTGATACGGTTCTGCTAATATTTGCAACTCAAACAGGACTACGGATTGCTTAACACGCAAAGGACGAGGTGACGATGCTGGGAAATGGTTCCAAAGTCGATGTGATCGCGGTCGGCACACTACCTCTACATCTACCTTCGGATTAGTTTTAGACCTAAATAATTGTTATTTGGTGCCTGCTGAGCATGAACATTATATCTCGGATCTTGTTTGATGCGAGACGTTATTCATTTAAATCGAGAATAATGGTTGTTCTATTTATATGAGTAATATCTTTATGGTCATGCACCCTTGAGGAGTGGTCTATTTCTTATGAATCTCGATAGTAGTGATACACATATTCACAATGTTGAAACCAAAAGATGCAGAGTTGATAATGATAGTGCAACTTATTTGTGAATCGCCGCTTAGGTCATATCGGTGTAAAGCGATGAAGAAACTCCATATCGATGGACTTTTGGAGTCACTTGATTATGAATCACTTGGCACTTAGTAACCGTGCCTCATGGGCAAGATGACTAGAACACCGCTTCCTCGTACTATGGAGAGAGCAATGATTTGTTGGAAATCATACATAGATGTATGTGGTCCGATGAATGTTGAGGCTCGTGGCGGATATCGTATTTTCTCACCTTCACAGATGACTTAAGCGATATGGGTATATCTACTTAATGAAACATAAGTCTAAACATTTGAAAAGTTCAAAGAATTTCAGAGTGAAGTTGAAAATCATCGTAACAAGAAAATTAAGTTTCTACGATCCGATCGTGGAGGTGAATATTTGAGTTACAAGTTTGGTCTACATTTGAAACAATGCGAATAGTTTCAACTCACGCCACCCTAACACCACACGAATGGTGTGTCCGAACGTCGAATCGCATTTTACTAGATATGGTACGATCTATGATGTCTCTTACAGATTTACCGCTATCGCTTTGGGGTTATGCTCTAGAGACGGCTGCATTCACATCGAATAGAACACCGCAAAACCGCTGAGACGACACCTTATGAACTATGGTTTGGCAAGAAACCAAAGTTGTCGCTTTCTTAAAGTTTGGGGATGCAATGCTTATGTGAAAAGCTTCAACCGATAAGCTCGAACCCAAATCGGAGAAATGTGTCTTCATAGGATACCCAAAGGAAACAGTTGGGTACACCTTCTATCACAGATCCAAGGCAAGACATTCTGTTAAGAATGGATCCTTTCTAGAGAAGGAGTTTCTCTCGAAAGAAGTGAGTGGAGGAAAGTGGAACTTGATGGGTATAGTACCTTCTCCCTTACTTGAAAGTAGTTCGTCACGTAAACCAGTTCGAGACGCCTACACCAAGTAGTGAGGAAGTTGATGATGTTGATCATGAAACTTCGATCAAGTTACGCAACCTCGAGATCAACCAGAGTAAGATCCGCACTGAGTGGTACGTAATCCTGTTCGAAGTCATGCTACTAGATCATGATGAACCACGAACTATGAAGAAGCGATGGTGAGCCCAGATTCGCAAAATGGCTTGAGGCCATGAAATCGAGATGGGATCCATGTATGAAAACAAAGTGTGGATTTGGTTGACTTGCCGAGGGTAGGCAAGCAATAGAAAACAAGTGGATCTTCAAGAAGAAGACCGACGACCGGTAATGTTATCGTTTATAAAGCTCGACTTGTCGCAAAAGGTTTTCGACAAGTTCAAGGGATTGACTACGATGAGACCTTCTCACCAGAAGCGATGCTTAAGTCCGTCCTAATCATGTTAGCAATTGCCGATTTTATGATTATGAAATTTGGCAAATGGATGTAAAGACTGCATTCCTCGAATGGATTTCGAAGAAGAGTTGTATATGATGCAACCGTAAGGTTTTATCGATCCAAAGGAGCTAACAAAGTATGCAAGCTCCAATGATCCATCTATGGACGTGCAAGCATCTCGAGTTGAATAAACGCTTGATAGTGTGATCAAAGCATTTGGGTTTGTATGCACTTTTGGAGAAGCCTCGATGATTACAAGAAAGTGAGTGGGAGCTCAGAGCATTTCTCGATATTATATGTGGATGACATATTGCTGATCGGAAATGATATAGAATTTCTGGATAGCATAAAGGGATACTTAAATAAGAGTTTTTCAATGAAAGACCTCGTGAAGCTGCTTACATATTGGGCATTAAGATCTATAGAGATAGATCAAGACGCCTTAATTGACTTTCACAAAGCACATACCTTGACAAAGTTTTGAAAAGTTCAAATGGATCAAGCAAAGAAAGGGTTCTTGCCTCGTGTTACAAGGTGTGAAGTTGAGCTGCACTCAATGCCCCACCACCGCAGAAGATAGAGAGAAAATGAAAGATGTTCCTATGCTTCAGCCATAGGCTCTATCATGTATGCAATGCTGTGTACCAGACCTGATGTGCCTTGCTATAAGCCTAGCAGGAGGTACCAAAGTAATCCAGGAGGATCATCGACACGGTCAAGAACATCCCGAAATACCGAAAAGGACTAAGGATATGTTTCCAGATATGGAGGTGACAAAGAGCTCATCGTGAACGGTTACGCTGATGCAAGCTTTTGACACCGATCCGACGATTCTAAATCGCAGACCGGATACGATTTACACTAAACGGAGGAGTCCGGCTTGGTGCAGTTCTAAACAAAGCGTCAGAAGCGGATCTACATGTGAAGCGGAATACATAGCAGCTTCGAAGCAGCTAATGAAGGAGTCTCGATGAAGGAGTTCATATCCGATCTAGGTGTCATACCTAGTGCATCGGGTCCAATGAAAATCTTCTCGTGACAATATCGAGCAATTGCCTTAGCAAAGGAATCCAGATTTCACAAGAGGACCAAGCACATCAAGAGACGCTCAATTCCATCCGGACTTAGTCCGACAGAGACATAGAGATTTGCAAGATACATACGGATCTCGAATGTTGCACCGCTGACTAAGCCTCTTCCACGAGCAAAACATGATCAGCACCAAGACTCCATGGGTGTTAGAATCATTACTATGTAATCTAGATTATTGACTCTAGTGCAAGTGGAGATCAAGGAAATATGCCCTAGAGGCAATAATAAAGTTATTATTTATTTCCTTATTTCATGATAAATGTTTATCATTCATGCTAGAATTGTATTAACCTGGAAACATGATACATGTGTGAATGCATAGACAAAACAACATGTCACTAGTATGCCTCTACTTGACTAGCTTGTTAATCAAAGATGGTTATGTTTCCTAACCATGAACAAGGAGTTGTTATTTGATTAATGAGGTCACATCATTAGTAGAATGATCTCGATTGACATGACCCATTCCTTAGCTTAGCACACGATCGCTTAGTATGTTGCTACCGCTTTTATCCATGACATATACATGTTCCGTAACTATGAGATTATGCAACCCTGCCATCGGAGGAACACTTTGGTGCTACCAAACGCACAACGAATCGGGTGATTATAAAGGAGTACTACAGTGTCTCCAAAGGTAGATGTTGGGTTGCGATTTCGAGATTAGGTTTTGTCACTCCGATTGCTCTGGAGAGGTATCTCGCCCTCTCGTAATGCACATCATCAAGCCTTGTAGCACTACAACTAATGAGTTAGTTGTGAGATGATGTATTACTTAACGAGTAAAGAGACTTGCCGAACAGATTGAACTAGGTATTGATACCGACGATCAATCTCGCAAGTAACATACCGATGACAAAGGGAACAACGATGATGTTATGCGGTCCGACCGATAAAGATCTTCAGAGAATATGTAGGAACCAATATGGGCATCCAGGTCCCGCTGTTGGTTATTGACCGTGAATAGTTCTAGGTCATGTCTACATTGTTCTCGAACCGTAGGGTCCGGACGCTTAAGGTTTCGGGATGCTTATTATGAGTTTATGTATTTTGATGTACCAAGAAGTTCGAGTCCCTGATGGATCACGGACATGACGAGGAGTCTCAATGGTCGAGACATAAATATTGATATATTGAAGCCTATGTTTGGAGTTCGAATGGTTCCGGCAAAACGGAATTTACGAGTACCGGAGGTTACCTGAACCCCCGGGAGGTAAATGGGCCTCGATGGGCCTTGGTGGAAAGGAGAAGGGCAGCCTGGTGGCGCTCCCCCCTTCCCTAGTCCTACTAGGACTAGGAGAAGGGCCGCCCCTCTCTTTCCCTCCGGAATCCTAGTCCAACTAGGATTGGGGGAATTACTCCCGAGGGAGAGGACTCGCGCTCTCTGGCCGCCCTCCCCGGCTCCTTTATATACAGGGGGCATTGGAAACACAAGTTGATCGTGAGATCGCTCTCAGTGCGTGCCCTCCACCATATTCCACTCGTTATACCGCGGCTTAGGCGGCCCTCGGCCGGTGAACATCAAGATCGCCACCACGCCGCCCGGTCGACGAAACTCCCCACACTGCCGATCGAGTACGAGGGACGCCATCGAGCTGACGTGTGTCAAGAACTCGGGGCGCCGGAGTAACGGCGCCGGATCGGCGGATCGCGAGGAGAACGACGACTACTTCCTTAGCCAGATCGCCTTCCCGCCGGGTATTAGACAACACTTCCCTCCGTTTATCACCATGATCTTCTGCGAGGGAAATTTTTGAAATTACCACGCCCCCAACAAAGAGCAAACGCAATTTTTGGAGACGCTTGATTTTTCTCGTGGTTCCGAGTAGGTGGTGCTATCGCATTTCCACGCTGATGGAGACTTCAACCCAGAGGGTAACGGCCCAAGAGTCCACGAGGGCTCCACCCACAAGGGTCCACGAAGAAGCAACCTTGTCATGCCATCATGGCCACCCCACGGAGGGCTAGCCTTACTGAGATCCACAAAGTAGGCATCTCCTTGCCCTTACAAACTTCGGTTCAACTCCACATCTCAGGAGGCTCCCGCACACCTAACCAATCTAGGAGGCACCACCTCCAAAAGGTAATAGATGGTGTTGATGATGATGAACCTTGCTCTTGTGCTTCAAATGATAATCTCCCCAACACTCAACTCTCCTCACCGAGGCTGTGGTGGAAGAAAGGATTGAGTGGAAAGCAACTTGGGAAGGCTAGAGATCAAGCTTCATATGGTGGGGTGGAGCAACTTGATCTCAACACAAGGGTAGGTAGTTTCTCTTTAAATGTAAGGTAGGAGTGGTAGTTCTTTCCATGGCTCTTCCATGGAAGAGGGGTGGAGGGTATTTATAGCCTCCACAAAAATCCAACCCATAAATTTGACCAACCCTGGGACCAAGTTGACAACTCGGTGAGACCAAAGTTCAAATCATGTGAACTTGGGATTTTCGGGACCAAAAAACTTTGGCTTGTCCGATTGCAAAGACAAGAGGCCCTTTGCCCCTAAATTTTGGCAACTTCCAAGTTTCGTGAGACCGAGTTTAATCGAAAATCCGAGTTTCTAGGGTTTGGCTTTGTGGCTGAGGTGGTTCATCTTGGATGAAGTTTGGAAATATTGGGACCGAGATTACGAGTGTATATAGTTGAAAGTTGCCGATAGTTTAGGAGATGTATCACTAAGCACTTGAGCAACCAGATCATCATCATAACCTCATCCCCTTTTAATAGTATTGGCTTTCCTATGGACTCAATGTGATCTTGGATCACTAAACAAAAATGGAGTCTTGAGCTTTTGCCAATGCTTGCCTTAGCATTTTGAGGGGTCCACTTCTTCATCCTTGCCATACCCATATCAATGAACTTTCTCAAATGATTCTCAAGTAACTATTAGTTCAATGATATATATGTTGTTATTAATTACCAAAACCACCCGGGATTAGTTGCACTTTCAATCTCCCCTTTTGGTAATTGATGACAACATATAGATCAAAGCTTCGCAAAGGATATAATCAATGAATAATATCGTCGCTTTGAGAAGTATGTGATAAGCAAGAGCTCCCCTAAATTTGTGCATTATTTAAGATTTATGCTTGAATGCAAATGCACAATCGATTAGGATCATGGGTCACTCTTCCATGTCACATACATCTTGGTGGAGCGCACAAAGTGATAAGAATGAACAAAGATGCACCCAATCACCAAGACATGAGTAAATGGTCATACAAGATAGGAATAGCACATGATAAGCATAAAGCACACATTAAAGCATAGTACACCAAGCACTCATTAAAGTAGGATCAAACGAGTATCAAACACATCAATGTTTCAAAACCAAAAGTATCTCAAATAAACCGCAAATGAATGAAAGAGCAAAAGCGCAAAGACAACAAGACTCTCTCTCGAAGTCCTATGATCTATACATTTCTCCCTTGGCAACAAGTTACCAAAAAGTTCGAAAAGGCATAGAGCTAAGCGCCACCGGAACTCGCAGGCGGCTCCCTGTCTGGTTGATGTTGGAGTGGATAAGACAAAGATCGGCGAAGACTTCACCGATGTCTCGGCTGGAGGATGGTCACTAGAGCTGGAGTTGGAGCAACCGATGGAACTGTGGAGGTGTCGGTCAGTAGTCCCGTGTCAGCCACGTGAATAGCACTGATCGGGGTCCTGGGAACCGGAGCCTGCTGATAAGCATCCCGACTAAGTCATCCTCGCATCTCACGATAAGCTCTTCCTTCTCCCTCTTGCTTCCTCAATGTCCGCCTCAAGCTTGTTGATGCCATTTGCACTTCGGCCACTCACGCCCGAGAGCGTGGATCTTGTCTTCAACAATCCTCTCTAGGCTCTCCCGAGACTGCATAATGCTGACCAGCGTTGTTCAATCCTTTGGGTAGCTTCAAGGAGCTGCTCTCCCACACTCTTTGGTTTAGCGCGCTTCCTTGTCACTTTGGCTTTCTTGGCAGCTTCAATCTTTGCTTGACCTTCAACCGATGTTGATCCTCCTCATCCATCACAACAACATTATCCTCATGCTCGCGCAGCGGGTAAGTGTGCTCTATCCAACAAGTATGTGCCCGGCAAACTTGGCATTGATAAGCATCCAATCAAGGGCAAATCCACCGACCTTTTCTAGTCACGCAGCCCTCTTAATGGTCTCAACCATCAAGTCCATCACCTTGAAAGGTGCTTTCATCAAGTATATGCAGCATGTTGATAGAGTATCCTCTCGATCATGCGATGATCTCTGCACTTTGGGCATCAAGGTATGCCTCAATATGGTATTAGTGGTAGGTAGACCTGCTCGAGATAGTACATCGAGCCGACCTTCCGATTCCTAAATCCTTAGCCGAACCTCTTTGTACATGTTCTTCATGGATTCATGATTCTTCTTGGAATACCATATACATCAATGTCATCCTCTCTTGCAACCGAGCATTCAGAAGTTCTGCCCATTCTTCAACAAATGAAGAAAATCTTTGGCCTTCACCATCCATACAATCCTTCCATCCGGTAGAAATGAGTTGTGGCATAGAATTGCATAATCATCTCATCGCTCCAATTTGTCAACTTCGACCTACAAAGTCCTGCAACACCACAAGCAGGAAACTTTCATGCACATGTGGAAAGAAGTCTCGTGGTTTTCACGTCAATGTACTTCCAAATAACATATCTTGTGTCTCGCGACTATGGGCTTCTTGTCCATCAGACGGTCTCGTAGAAGTCCCGCAGACTGTGTGAAACTGGGATCAACAAGCTTCTTCTCCTCACGGATATGGGTCGATTGTCTCCATAGCCTCGAGACCTCTATCTTTCCTTGCCTTCATATCCTCATTTTGAGGATGAGCATCATTATGTAGTGGCAGTTCAAGGTTTCAAAGAATCGGTCCTTCACCATCCGACTCACCGTGGACATCATCCCTTTTTGGGGAATTTCCCTC
>JAHHZJ010005785.1:0-11905 GCA_021437245.1 Aegilops speltoides | reverse complement strand
TGGGGTTCAACAACTTTGGAAATCCTTCAGACCGTAAAACGGTGACTAAAAGTCCACAAAACGCGTTAGAATTGGCCAAAACTGTGATTGTTCATAACCGAGACGTAAGCGCACCCGGGGGTTCGTTTATCGTGGAAATCATTCCGGGGCCCCAAAACAGTGAGTAATTGTCCACGAAACGGGCCAGAATTGGCCAAAACTACTAGTATTGATGACCGACATGTAAACGCACCCCGGGGATTGTTAATCGTGGAAATCACACCGGGGCCCCAAAACAGTGAGTGTTGATGACCGACACCTAAACGCACCTTGGGGTTCAACAACTATGGAAATCGCTTCGGGGCCCCTAAATGGTGAATAATAGCCCACGAATCGCGTCAGAATTAGCCAAAACTGTGAGTGTTGACGACAGACACGCAAACGCACTCCGAGGATTGTCAATCGTGGAAATCTCTCTGGGACGCCCAAACGGTGAGTAATAGTGCATGAAACGGACGAGAATTGGCCAAAATTGTGAGTAAAGTGTTTATGACCGACACGTAAACGCACCCCGGAGTTCGTCAATCGTGGAAATCACTCCAGGACCCCAAAACTAAGTAATAATGCAAGAAATGGGCCAAAATCGTCCCAAAATGCGCTTGTTGATGATCGACACGTAAGCGCACCATGGGGTCAAACAACCGTGGAAATCACTTTGGGGCCCCAAAACAGTGAGTAATAGTCCATGAAACGGGCCAGATTCGGCCAAAACAATGAGCGTTGATGACCGACACGTAAACGGACCTTAGGGTTCAACCACTATGGAATCGCTTCGGGACCCCTAAATGATGAGTACTAGTCCACGAATCGCGTCAGAATTGGCCAAAACTGTGAGTGTTGACGACAAAGACGCAAGCGCACCCCGGGGATTGTAAATCATGGAAATCGCTCTGGGACGCCAAAACGGTGAGGAATAGTACACGAAACGGACCAGAAATTGGCCAAAATAGTGAGTGTCATTGACCGACACGTAAACGCACCACGGGGTTCGTAAATCATGGAAATCACGCTTGGACCCAAAAACAAAGTAATAGTCCAAGAAACGGGCCATAATCGGCCAAAACTCCGAGTGTTGATGACCGACACGAATGCACCTCGCGTTCGTTAACCGTGGAAATCACCCGGCCCCAAAACAATGAGTAATAGTCCATGAAACAGGCCAGAATCAGCCAAAACTGTGAGTGTTGATGACTAACACGTAAGTGCGCCTTGGGGTTCAACAACTATGGAAATCCCTTCAGGACCAGAAAACGGTGACTAAAAGTCCACAAAACGCGTTAGAATTGGCCAAAACTGTGATTGTTCATAACCGAGACGTAAGCGCACCCGGGGGTTCGTTTATCGTGGAAATCATTCCGGGGCCCCAAAACAGTGAGTAATTGTCCACGAAACGGGCCAGAATTGGCCAAAACTACTAGTATTGATGACCGACATGTAAACGCACTCGGGATTGTTAATCGTGGAAATCACACCGGCCCAAAAAATGGAGTGTTGATGACCGACACCTAAACGCACTTTGGGGTTCAACAACTATGGAAATCGCCGGCCCTAAATGGTGAATAATAGCCTACTTAATCGCGCGTAATTAGCCAAAATCGTGAGTGTTGACGACGACACGCAAACGCACTCGAGGATTGTCAATCGTGGAAATCTCCGACGCCCAAACGGTGAGTAATAGTGCATGAAACGGACGAGAATTGGCCAAAATTGTGAGTAAAGTGTTTATGACCGACACGTAAACGCACCCTCGAGTTCGCCAATCGTGGAAATCACCCAGGACCCCAAAACTAAGTAATAATGCAAGAAATGGGCCAAAATCGCCCCAAAATGCGCTTTGTTGATGATCGACACGTAAGCGCACTATGGGGTCAAACAACCGTGGAAATCACTTTGGGGCCCCAAAACAGTGAGTAATAGTCCATGAACGGGCCGATTCGCCAAAACAAAGGAGCGTTGATGACCGACACGAAACGGACCTTAGGGTTCAACCACTATGGAATCGCCGACCCTAAATGATGAGTACTAGTCCACGAATCGCGTCAGAATTGGCCAAAACTGTGAGTGTTGACGACAAAGACGCAAACGCACCCCGGGGATTGTAAATCATGGAAATCGCTCTGGGACGCCAAAACGGTGAGGAATAGTACACGAAACGGACCAGAAATTGGCCAAAATAGTGAGTGTCATTGACCGACACGTAAACGCACCACGGGGTTCGTAAATCATGGAAATCACGCTTGGACCAAAAAACAGAGTAATAGTCCAAGAACGGGCCGAATCGCCAAAATCATGAAAGTGTTGATGACCGATACGTAAATGCATCCCGCGGATCGTTAACCGTGGAAATCACTCCGGGGCCCAAAACAGTGAGTAATAGTCCATGAAAGAGGCCAGAATCAGCCAAAACTGTGAGTGTTGATGACTAACACGTAAGTGCACCTTGGGGTTCAACAACTATGGAAATCACTTCAGGCCCAGAAAACGGTGAGTGTTCATAACCGACACGTAAGCGCACCCGGGGGTTCGTTAATCGTGGAAATCATTCCGGGGCCCCAAAACAGAGTAATTGTCCATGAAACGGGCCAGAATTGGCCAAAACTACTAGTATTGATGACCGACATGTAAACGCACCCCGGGGATCGTTAATCGTGGAAATCACACCGGGGCCCCAAAACAGTGAGTGTTGATGACCGACACCTAAACGCACCTTGGGGTTCAACAACTATGGAAATCGCTTCGGGAGCCCCCAAATGGTGAATAAGAGCCACGAATCGCGTCAGAATTGGCCAAAACTGTGAGTGTTGACGACAGAGCCGCAAACGCACTCCGGGGATTGTCAATCGTGGAAATCTCTCCGGGACGCCCAAACGGTGAGTAATAGTGCATGAAACGGACGAGAATTGGCCAAAATTGTGAGTGTTTATGACCGACACTTAAACGCACCGTGGAGGTCGTCAATCGTGGAAATCACTCCGGGACCCCATAACTAGGTAATAATGCAATAAATGGGCCAAAATCGTCCCAAAATGCGCTTGTGAATGATCGACACATAAGCGCACCATGGGGTCAAACAACCGTGGAAATCACTTTGGGGCCCCAAAACGGTGAGTAATAGTCCATGAAACGGGCCAGAATCGGCGAAAACTGCGAGTGTTGATGACCGACACGTAAACGGACCTTAGGGTTCAACCACTATGGAATCGCTTCGGGACCCCTAAATGATGAGTAATAGTCCACTAATCGCATCGAATTGGCCGAAACGTGAGTGTTGACGACGAGACGCAAACGCACCCCGGGATTGTAAATAATGGAAATCGCCCGACGCCAAAACGGTGAGTAATAAGTACACAAACGGACCACAATTGGCTAAAATTGTGAGTGTTATCGATCGACACGTAAACGCACCACGGGTTCAGAATTGTGGAAATCACGCTGGACCAAAAAACAGAGTAATAGTCCAAGAACAGGCCGAATCGCCAAAACTCAAGTGGTTATGACCGACACGAATGCACCGCGGCGGTTTGTTAACCGTGGAAATCACCCGGCCCCAAAACAAAGGAGTAATAGTCCATGAAACAGCCCGAATCAGCCAAAACCGTGATTGTTGATGACTAACACGGCGCGCCTTTGGGGTTCAACAACTATGGAAATCCTTCAGACTAGAAAACGTGACTAAAAGTCCACAAAAGGCGCAGAATTGGCCAAACTGTGATTGTTCATAATCGAGACGTAAGCGCACCCGGGTTCGCTTATCGTGGAAATCATTCCGGCCCCAAAACAGGAGTAATTGTTCACTTAAATGGGCCGAATTGGCCAAAACTACTAGTATTGATGACCGACATGTAAACGCACCTCATGTTCATTAATCGTGGAAATCACAGCGGGCGCCAAAACAAAGGAGTGTTGATGACCGACACCTTAACGCACCTTTGGGGTTCAACAACTATAGAAATCGCCGACCCTAAATGTTGAGTAATAGCCCACTAATCGCGCGTAATTGGCCAAAAACTGTGAGTGTTGACGACGACACGCAAACGCACCGGGATTGTCAATCGTGGAAATCGCCGGGACGCCGAAACGGTGAGTAATAGTGCACGAAACGGACGAGAATTGGCCAAAATTGTGAGTGTTTATGACCGACACGTAAACGCACCCCGGAGTTTGTCAATTGTGGAAATCACTCCGGGACCCTAAAACTATGTAATAATGCAAGAAATGGGCCAAAATCGGCCCAAAGTGCGCTTGTTGATGATCGACACGTAAGCACGCCTTGGGGTCAAACAACCGTGGAAATCACTTTGTGGCCCCAAAACGGTGAGTAATAGTCCATGAAACGGGCCAGAATCGGCAAAAACTATGAGTGTTGATGACCGACACGTAAACGGACCTTAGGGTTCAACCACTATGGAATCGCTTCGGGACCCCTAAATGATGAGTAATAGTTTACGTAATCGCGCGAATGGACAAATCAGTGAGTGTTATGATAGAGGCGCAAACGCACCCGGGATTGTAAATCATGGAAATCGCCCGGGCGCCAAAACGGTGAGTAATAGTACAAAACGGACCGTAAATTGGCTAAAATTGTGAGTGTCATCGATGACACGTAAACGCACCACGGGTTCAGAATTGTGGAAATCACGCTGACCTAAAAAAGAGAAATAGTCCAGAACGGGCCGAATTGGCCAAAATCGCGAAGCGTTGATGATCGACACGTAAATGCACCCTGCGGTTCATTAACCGTGGAAATCACTCCGGGGCCCCAAAACAGTGAGTAATAGTCCATGAAACAGGCCAGAATCAGCCAAAATTGTGAGTGTTGATGACTAACATGTAAGTGCGCCTTGGGGTTCAACAACTATGGAAATCACTTCAGGACCAGAAAACGGTGACTAAAAGTCCACAAAATGCGTTAGAATTGGCCAAAACTGTGAGTGTTCATAACCAACATGTAAGCGCACCCCGGGGTTCGTTAATCGTGGAAATCATTCAGGGGCCCCAAAACAATGAGTAATTGTCCACGAAACGGGCCAAAATTGGCCAAAACTACTAGTATTGATGACCGACATGTAAACGCACCCCGCGGTTCGTTAATCGTGGAAATCACACCGGGGCCCCAAAAGAGTGAGTGTTGATGACCGACACCTAAACGCACCTTGGGGTTCAACAACTATGGAAATTGCTTCGGGACTCCTAAATGGTGAGTAATAGCCCACGAATCACGTCAGAATTGGCCAAAACTGTGAGTGTTGACGACAGACACACAAACGCACTCCGGGGATTGTCAATCGTGGAAATCGCTCTGGGCCGCCGAAACGGTGAGTAATAGTGCACGAAACGGACGAGAATTGGCCAAAATTGTGAGTGTTTATGACCGACACGTAAACGCACCCCGGAGTTCGTCAATTGTGGAAATGACTTTGGGACCCCAAAACTAAGTAATAATGCAAGAATTGGGCCAAAATCGGCCCAAAGTGCGCTTGTTGATGATCGACACGTAAGCGCACCATGGGGTCAAACAACCGTGGAAATCTCTATGGGGCCCCAAAACGATGAGTAATAGTCCATGCAACGGGCCAGAATCGGCCAAAATAGTGAGTGTTGATGACCGACACGTAAATGGACCTTAGGGTTCGACCACTATGGAATCGATTCGGGACCCCTAAATGACGAGTAATAGTCCACGAATCGCGTCAGAATTGGCCAAAACTGTGAGTGTTAACGACAGAGACGCAAATGCACCCCGGGGATTGTAATTCCTGGAAATCGCTCTGGGACGCCAAAACGGTGAGTAATAGTACACAAAACGGACCAGAAATTGGCCAAAATTGTGAGGTCATCGATCGACACGAATGCACCACGGGTTCAGAATCGTGGAAATCACGCTGGACCCAAAAACAGAGTAATAGTCCAAGAACGGGCCAGAATCGCCAAAATCATGAAAGTGTTGATGGCCGACACGTAAATGCTTCTTGCGGTTAGTTAACCGTGGAAATCACTCCGGGGCCCCAAAATAGTGAGTAATAGTCCATGAAACAGGCCAGAATCAGCCAAAATTGTGAGTGTTGATGACTAACACGTAAGTGCGCCTTGGGATTTAACAAATATGGAAATCACTTCAGGACCAGAAAACGGTGACTAAAAGTCCACAAAATGCGTTCGAATTGGCCAAAACTGTGAGTGTTCATAACCGACATGTAAGCGCACCCGGGGGTTCGTTAATCGTGGAAATCATTCCGGGGCCCCAAAATAGTGAGTAATTGTCCACGAAACGGGCCAGAAATGGCCAATACTACTAGTATTGATAACCGACATGTAAACGCACCCCGCGGTTCATTAATCGTGGATATCACACCGGGGGCCCAAAACAGTGAGTGTTGATGACCGACACCTAAACGCACCTTGGGGTTCTACAACTATGGAAATCGCCGACCCTAAATGGTGAGTAATAGCCCACGGATCGCGTCAGAATTGGCCAAATCTGTGAGTGTGGACGATGCACACGCAAACGCATTATGGGGATTGTCAATCGGGAAATCGCCTCGACGCCCAAACGGTGAGTAATAGTGCACAAACGGACGAGAATTGGCCAAAATTGTGAGTGTTTATGACCGACACGTAAACGCACTCCCGGAGTTCGCTATTCAGAGAAATCACCTGGGACCCCAAAACTAAGTAATAATGCAAGAAATGGGCCAAAATCGCCCAAAGTGCGCTTTGTTGATGATCGACATGTAAGCGCACTATGGGGTTCAGAATCGTGGAAATCACGCTGGACCCAAAAACAGAGTAATAGTCCAAGAACGGTCCGTAATCAGCCAAAATCATGAAAGTGTGATGACCGACATGTAAATGCACCTCGTGGTTCGTTAACCGTGGAAATCACCCGGCCCCAAAACAGGAGTAATAGTTCATGAAACAGTTAGAATCAGCCAACACCGTGAGTGTTGATGACTAACACGTAAGTGTGCCTTGGGGTTTAACAACTATGGAAATCACTTCAGGACCAGAAAACGGTGACTAAAAGTCCACAAAACGCGTTAGAATTGGCCAAAACCGTGAGTGTTCATAACCGACACGTAAGCGCACCCGGGTTCACATCTTGGAAATCATTTCGGGCCCCAAAACAATGAGTAATTGTCCATGAAACGGGCTGAATTGGCCAAAACTACTAGTATTGATGACCGACATGTAAACGCACTGCCATGTTCGTTAATCGTGGAAATCACACCGGGCCCCAAAACAAAGGAGTGTTGATGACCGACACCTAAACACACCTTGGGGTTCAACAACTATGGAAATCGCCGGACCCTTTAAATGGTGAGTAAGCACTACTAGGCAAAGGCTAGCAGCAAATGCTGGTTTTCAGTTAGCAAAGAATACCGGTGGTCAAGCTTATTAATAAGGCGCCATAGCCTAACTCATAGTAGTAGCGCCGCCCCAACCAGCGCTACTATCGTTGAACGATATCGCTGAAAGCGCTTTTAGGAACGCTACTATTAACTAGTCAGTAGCGATTTCTTCATCCCACGCCATCGCTATATCTTTCATCATTCCATTTCAACTCTCCTTCAGATGCTAGAAACTAGGTACTATCTTTCATCAAATTCATAAACCATTATTAGAGTATTAGTATTTTTCGTTTAATCACTCGTGGTTTTAGTTCAAACCACCAATTTAGTAATTTGGAAATGAAGGGAGTACTAAGATAACAATTTCATGCATAGCCAACATGCATCCTCAAGCAGTACATGGTCATATCAACTGCCATCATCATATGTAGTTTTAGATTATATCGACGACGATCATCATATGTAGTTCTAGATGATATAGCCACACACACATATGTAGTTCTAGATGATATAGCCACACACATGTAGTTCTAGATGATATCAAAGACAATCATCATCCTCAAGCCTGGGCGGTTGGTGTTCCTGATAGTAATTAGGATGGCTTGTCCAACACGAAGATTCTTGCCATCGAGGAATTTCTTCCACCCAACCGAGCTTATGTAAAGCATCATCCGTGTCCACGCGGTAAGTACAAAGTTGTGACGGAGCCCTTGCAGAAGGCGTGAGTCCAGCCTGAGCCTTCTTCATCGCTCGATACTATAACTCATGATATGCTCTTTTGCCAATTTCTCAATAAGAAAACATATCAATTAATAAGCATGTGATCGAATCTCTACACTAAAACATATATATCATCGACTAGATTCACACAACATATACCATATCATTGGACCGTATACTAAGTAATTCACACTATTAATTTGCATTTGTAAGTATAACATACCATATCATGTCGATCAACCATGGTATTTGTCAAGCCGGTCATTTAATGGCACCCCGACAAAGTCAAGACGCGGGCGGAATTATGTCCCACAGTTGACACCTCCTCCTCACTCAGCCTTGTTCTTTGAGCTACGATGGCTTCATGAAGTGGGTCCTCATCATCTTCATCGAAAGTGGGTCCTCATTATCTTCATCATCTTCATCATGTTCGCCATCTTCATCATCTTCCACCAAAGTTGAGATAAATGACAGCTAGCTTGGGTCTTTCACTCGGAAGTTGAAGTCGATCAACTCACCACCAAGAAGATGCATGCGAAGCCATTTAAACGGGCCCATCCATCTCCTCCAATCTGTGACATATTACGCCCTTTCTCGACCTCCATAGTGTACGGCCCCCAGAGCCTCAAATGTCATAGTGTCTCCTCGTCACTTGTTGAATTTCAACTCACATCATGGGACGATCTGTAAACCAAGCAAAATGACACAATGCAGAATGCCAACACTAAAAATAAAACAGTTATTACATTTCATCTAATTTCATCACCAAGATGACGTAAAACTCGTCGAAGTAGATGCTTAACAGCTTGTTGCCAGTAAGGTTGTCATGATCTTGACTTGCACAATGACATAGTGGTGGTGGTGGCGCCTGTTTTCCTAAAGCAATATGAGCAAAGGATTACTAAAATCAACTAAATCAAAATGTTCTAAGTCAACTAAATCAACTAGCCTACTAAATCAACTAAATCAAAATGTTCTAAGTCAACTAAATCAACTAGCCTACTAAATCAACTAAATCAAAATGTTCTAAGTCAACTAAATCAACTAGCCTACTAAATCAACTAAATCAAAATGTTCTAAGTCAACTAAATCAACTAAATCAAAATGTTCTAAGTCAACTAAATTAACTAAATGAATTAGCCTACTAAATCAACTAAATCAAAATGTTCTAAGTCAACTAAATCAACTAACCTACTAAGTCAACTAAATCAAAATATTCTAAGGCAACTAAATCAACTAGCCTACTAAATCAACAAAATCAAAATGTTCTAAGTCAACTAAATCAACTAAATCAAAATGTTCTAAGTCAACTAAATTAACTAAAAGAATTAGCCTACTAAATCAACTAAATCAAAATGTTCTACGTCAACTAAATCAACTAACCTACTAAGTCAACTAAATCAAAATGTTGCATATGAGCAGGAGGGAGAAGGAGGGCGACTCGAGGAGGGAGAAGAGAGTAGGATGGAGGAGGAAGAAAGCACGGAGGGCGTGCCGGGCGCGGCTGGCTTGAGGGAGGACGGAGGAGGAAGGCGGAGCGAGGAGGGGCTGCCAGCCGCGCAGTGGAGAGGGAGGACGGAGGAGGAGGACGGCACTGAGTCCAGCAAGGAGGAGGAGGACGGGCGCCGGGCAGCAGACGGAGGAGCGCGCGACGGGGCGCAAGCGCAGGTGCTGGAGGAGAGGGGCGACGGGCCGGGCGCGCGCGCAGAATTTGTGGTGTGTGTGTGAGTGATCCAAGGAGGAGATCAGGAGATGGATGGCTTAGCAAGAGCGCTTTCAAAGAAATGCGCCATCGCGAAAGTTATCAGCAGCAGCGCTTCAAGATAAAGCGCCATCGCTATATGTCAAGATGCAATACACATTGATCATCAACGATCTTTTTGTGTACAATCTGATTCGACATTATGAGTCCTCACCGTTTAGGAACAGGTGAAGACTCATATTGCAGCCACAAATTCTACACATAGAGTTCAATGAAGATCAAGTGCTTGTCAAAGTGTGAGAAGTAACATATTTAAGGTGGTATAAACTCTTCACGGAGCGAGGTGGGACTAAATTTTGTAGGAAACTTAGCAGAAGCGCTTTGTTCGGGAAAGCGCGCTACTATGCTACGAGCAAAGCAGCACGCCGCCGTTAACGCATTGTCGCTATAACTAGCCTCGCGGGCGCCTCAGAGGATTATAGCAGCAGCCGCCTTTGGGTGGACGCGCCATCGCTGTATTTGTATCAGCAATGAAGTTTTGTGGATGCCGCCATCGCTAGTTAGCAGCAGCGAAGTTATTTTGAGGCGCGCTGCCGATAAGATTCTCGTATTGGCTTTTCCCTAGTAGTGAATAGCCCACTTAATCGCGGTCGAATTGGGCAAACTGCGGAGTGTTAACGATTTGCATACGCAAATGCACTCGGGATTGTCAATCGGGAAATCACCGACGCCCAAACAAGGAGTAATAGTGCACGAAACGGACGAGAATCGGCCAAATTGTGAGTGTTTATGACCGACACGTGAACGCACTCCGAGTTCGCCACCGTGGAAATCACCCGGACCCCAAAACTAAGTAATAATGCAAGAAATGGGCCAAAATCGGCCCAAAGTGCGCTTGTTGATGATCGACATGTAAGCGCACCATGGGGTTCGTAAATCGTGGAAATCACGCTTGGACCCAAAAACAGAGTAATAGTCCAAGAAACGGTCCAGATCAGCCAAAACTGCGAGTGTTGATGACCGACACGTAAATGCACCCTGTGGTTCGTTAACCATGGAAATCACTCCGGGGCCCCAAAACAATGAGTAATAGTCCATGCAACAGGCCAGAATCAGCCAAAAATTGTGAGTGTTGATGACTAACACGTAAGTGTGCCTTGGGGTTCAACAACTATGGAAATCACTTCAGGACCAGAAAACGGTGACTAAAAGTCCACAAAACGCGTTAGAATTGGCCAAAACTGTTAGTGTTCATAACCGACACGTAAGCGCACCCGGGGTTTCGTTAATCGTGGAAATCATTCCGGGGCCCCAAAAGAATGAGTAATTGTCCACGAAACGGGTCAGAATTGGCCAAAACTACTAGTATTGATGACCGACATCTAAACGCACCGCGCGGTTCGTTAATCGTGGAAATCACACCGGGGCCCCAAAACAGTGAGTGTTGATGGCCGACACCTAAACGCACATTGGGTTTCAACAACTATGGAAATCGCTTCGGGACCCCTAAATGGTGAGTAATAGCCCACGAATCGCGTCAGAATTGGCCAAAACTGTGAGTGTTGATTTATGACACGCAAACGCACCGGGATTGTCAATCGTGGAAATCACCGACGCCCAAACAGTGAGTAATAGTGCACTAAACGGACGAGAATTTGGCCAAAATTGTGAGTGTTTATGATCGACACGTAAACGCACCCCGGAGTTCGCCAATCGTGGAAATCACCCGACCCCAAAACTAAGTAATAATGCAAGAAATAGGCTAAAATCGCCCAAAGTGCGCTTTGTTGATGATCGACATGTAAGCGCACTATGGGTTCAGAATCGTGGAAATCACGCTGGACCCAAAAACAGAGTAATAGTCCAAGAAACGGTCCGTAATCAACCAAAATCATGAAAGTGTTGATGACCGACACGTAAATGCACCCCGTGGTTCGTTAACCGTGGAAATCACCCGGCCCCAAAACAATGAGTAATAGTCCATGAAACAAAGCAGAATCAGAAAACTGTGAGTGTTGATGACTAACACGTAAGCGCGCCTTTGGGGTTTAACAACTATGGAAATCACTTCAGACCGTAAAACGTGACTAAAAGT
>JAHHZJ010005784.1:0-15229 GCA_021437245.1 Aegilops speltoides | reverse complement strand
ATACGGAACCGACCAATCTTAAAACAACACACACTTGCCTCGTACACCCCGTCATCAAGTGGTTACCCATCTCATCATCTCCCTCGGGCATAAGTGGCACCCGATGGGGTTTTCGAAAAGACTTTTGAAAATACTTTGTCTCCATCACATGCATATTCCGTCCCTTTTGCGTAGCAAACTACTTACATCCTATCTACTCCCACGGCATAACCCTCATAAGAAGGTAGGGTCATGCGCAATGCAAGTATCAGCGAGAATGCGGTGGCAACCATCGAGTGGTTATCACCCCATCATGATTCCGTTGCAACAACAATAAGGTAATATATGACATGCATAAAAAGGTGCCATAGACATGGTCAAAGGGCTGCTTGCCTGGCTCAACAAAGTCTTCCGGGTCTTCAAAGTCTTCTGGTCCAACTCCTTCGTCACAGAACGCAATCTATAAATGCATAAAGTAAATAACGAGAAAATAAGGCAATAGTAAAACAGAAAAACTAAAGTGCTCAGAAAAATGTCAACACCTTTTTGTAAAATACTAGGTTGAAAACTAAGAAGGGGAAAATTCCTAGTTTGGGATTTGGTGTAGCAGAATGGGAGAAATGGATTTTCAAAGATATATTTAAATGCTAAAAACCACATTTAAATATTTATAGTGAAGTCAAGGTTGTTGGATTAGAATGGAAGTTGCACCATTAAATAGGTTGCAATATTCTAGGAATTTAGGAAGTGGAATTATTGCATTTGGATTATTATTTAATCCTGTGGAATTTTTTGGAATTATAACAGAAAAGAAAAAGGAAAAGGGCACCTTGTGCAGGCGGAAGCCTTCGAGGTAGCAGGCCCAGAGGAAAAAGAGGCCAGGCGAGCCACAGCCTGAGTTTTAAACCGGCAAGGGGCCCACTACCGATGGGAGAGAGAGGGCGAGAGAGGTGAGGATGGCAGCGGGCCCTTTGTCATTTCTGACTCCGACGAGGGCGAGCGTGCTCACGTGGCGATGCGAGGAGCGCATGGTCGAGCAATGTGCAGTTGGGCTCAGCGTGGAGTCGCCGTTCGGTGGTGGTGGTGGGCGTCGCGGAGTTAGCTGGTTCGCCGCGGCGACGGTCTGCGCGGAGGAGCTTTGGGAGGCGGTGGTTCGGTCGTTTCCGGCTGCTAGAGAGGAAAATGGAGGAAATGATCGGAGGTGAGGAGAGTCCAGATCGGGAGAGAGATGAACGGAGGCCTGACCACGAGTTCGTCAGAGTCCGGCGGTGAGCTCGAGCTATCTCGAGCTCGGCCTCGGAGAGAAGAGCCAGTGTCGGGTGACTGTGGTGCGAGGGAGTGATTGGCGAGGAGTGTAGGGAGCGTAGTAATTTCAAAATTTTCCACGCACACGCAAGATCATGGTGATGTATAGCACGAGAGGAGAGTGTTGTCCACATACCCTTGTAGACCGAACGCAGGCGATCTGGCGTAGAGGAAGTAGTCGTACGTTCTCCTCGCGATCCGACCGATCCGCGCCGTTACTCCGCCCCGAGTTCTTGACACACGTACAGCTCGATGGCGTCCCTCGTACTCCGATCCAGCCGAGTGTCGAGGAGAGTTTCGTCAAGACGACGGCGTAGGTGCGATCTTGATGTTTCACCGGCGCGGTTCGCTTAAGCTTGCGACGAGTATAACCGAGGTGGAATATGGTGGAGGGGGCACGACACGGCTAAGGAACGATCTAAAGATCAAACTTGTGTGTCAAGGGTGCCCCCTGCCCTGTATATAAAGGAGGAGGGGGAGGCCGGCCGGCCTAGAGGAGGCGCGCGAGGAGTCCTACTCCTCAGGAGTAGGACTCCCCTCTTCCTAGTTGGAATAGGATTGGGGAGGGGAAGAGGAAAGGGCCGCCCCCTCCTTGTCCTATTCGGACTGGGAGGGCAGGCCACCCCCGGCCCTTCCTCTTCTCCCTCGAGGCCCACCGAGGCCCATTTACCCCGGGGTTCCGTAACCTCCCGTACTCAGTAAATTCGTTTCTGCCGAACCATTCCGAACTCCAAACATAGGCTTCCAATATATCAATCTTTATGTCTCGACCATTTCGAGACTCCTCGTCATGTCCGTGATCACATCCGGACTCGAACTTCTTGGTACATCAAAATACATAAACTCATAATAAGCCGCCATCGAAACCTTAAGCGTCAGGACCCTACGGTTCGAGAACAATGTAGACATGACCTAGAACTATTCACGGTCAATAACCAACAGCGGACCTGGATGCCCATATTGGTTCCTACATATTCTACGAAGATCTTTGTCGGTCGGACCGCATAACAACATACGTTGTTCCTTTGTCATCGGTATGTTACTTGCCCGAGATTCGATCGTCGGTATCCAATACCTAGTTCAATCTCGTTACGCAAGTCTCTTTACTCGTTCCGTAATACATCATCTCACAACTAACTCATTAGTTGTAGTGCTTGCAAGGCTTCGTGATGTGCATTACCGAGAGGCCAGAGATACCTCTCCGACAATCGGAGTGACAAAACCTAATCTCAAATCGCCAACCCAACATCGCCTTTGGAGACACCGTAGTACTCCTTTATAATCACCCGATTCGTTGCTAGACGTTTGGTAGCACCCAAAGTGTTCCTCCGTAAACGGAGTTGCATAATCTCATAGTTACGGAACATGTATATGTCATGGATAAAAGCAGTAGCAACATACTAAAGCGATCGTGTGCTAAGCTAAGGGAATGGGTCATGTCAATCGATCATTCTACTAATGATGTGACCTTGTTAATCAAATAACAACTCCTTGTTCATGGTCGGAAACATAACCATCTTTGATTACCAAGCTAGTCTAGTAGAGGCATACTAGTGACATGTTGTTTTGTCTATGCATTCACACATGTATCATGTTTCCGGTTAATACAATTCTAGCATGAATGATAAACATTTATCATGAAATAAGGAAATAAATAATAACTTTATTATTGCCTCTAGGGCATATTTCCTTGATCTCCCACTTGCACTAGAGTCAATAATCTAGATTACATAGTAATGATTCTAACACACATGGAGTCTTGGTGTTGATCATGCTTTGCTCGTGGAAGAGGCTTAGTCAACGGTCGCAACATTCAGATCCGTGTGTATCTTGCAAATCTCTATGTCTCCCACCGGACTAAGTCCGGATGGAATTGAAGCGTCTCTTGATGTGCTTGGTCCTCTTGTGAAATCTGGATTCTTTCGCTAAGGCAATTGCTCGAGATTGTCACGAGAAGATTTTATTGGACCCGATGCACTAGGTATGACACCTAGATCGGATATGAACTCCTTCATCCAGCACTCCTTCATTAGCTGCTTCCGAGCTGCTATGTATTCCGCTTCACATGTAGATCCCTCGACGCTTTGTTTAGAATCGCACTAACCGACAGCTCCTCCGCTTTAGTGTAAATACGTATCCGGTCTGCGATTTAGAATTGTCCGGATCGTGTCAAAGCTTGCATCAACGTAACTGCCATTTCGATGAGCTCTTTGTCACCTCCATATACGAAAACATATCCTTAGTCCTTTTCGTATTTCAGGATGTTCTTGACCGCTTCCGATGATCCACTCTGGATTACTTTGGTACCTCCTGCTAGGCTTATAGCAAAGGCACACATCGTCAGTACACAACATTGCATACATGATAGAGCCTATGGCTGAAGCATAGGAACATCTTTCATTTCTCTCTATCTTCTGCGGTGGTCGGGCATTGAGTCGACTCAACTTCACACCTTGTAACACGTGCAAGAACCCTTTCTTTGCTTGATCCATTTTGAACTTCTTCAAAATTTTGTCAAGGTATGTGCTTTGTGAAAGTCCAATTAGCGCCTTGATCTATCTCTATAGATCTTAATGCCCAATATGTAAGCAGCTTCACGAGGTCTTTCATTGAAAAACTCTTATTCAAGTATCCCTTTATGCTATCCAGAATTCTATATCATTTCCGATCAGCAATATGTCATCTACATATAATATCGAAATGCTACGAGCTCCCACTCACTTTCTTGTAAATACAAGCTTCTCCAAAAATCTGTACAAACCCAAATGCTTTGATCACACTATCAAAGCGTTATTCCAACTCCGAGATGCTTGCACCAGTCCATAGATGGATCGCTGGAGCTTGCACACTTTGTTAGCTCCCTTTGGATCGATAAAACCTTCTGTTGCATCATATACAACTCTTCTTCCGAAACCCATTCAGAATGCAGTCTTTACATCCATTTGCCAAATTTCATAATCATAAAATGCGGCAATTGCTAACATGATTCGGACGGACTTAAGCATCGCTACTGGTGAGAAGGTCTCATCGTAGTCAATCCCTTGAACTTGTCGAAAACCTTTGCGATAAGTCGAGCTTTATAAACGATAATATTACCGTCGCGTCGGTCTTCTTCTTGAAGATCCACTTGTTTTCTATTGCTTGCCTACCCTCGGGCAAGTCAACCAAAGTCCATACTTTGTTTTCATACATGGATCCCATCTCAGTTTCATGGCCTCAAGCCATTTTTCGAATCTGGGCTCACCATCGCTTCTTCATAGTTCAGAGGTTCATCATGATCTAGTAGCATGACTTCGAGACAGGATTACCGTACCACTCGTGCGGATCTTACTCGGTTGATCTACGAGGTTCTCAGTAACTTGATCTCGAAGTTTCATGATCAACATCATCAACTTCCTCACTACTTGGTGTAGGTGTCTCGAAACCGTTTCTGCGACGTTTAACTACTTTCAAGTAAGGGAGAAGGTACTATTACCTCATCAAGTTCCACTTTCCTCCCACTCACTTCTTTCGAGAGAAACTCCTTCTCTAGAAAGGATCCATTCTTAGCAACGAATGTCTTGCCTTCGGATCTGTGATAGAAGGTGTACCCAACTGTCTCCTTTGGGTATCCTATGAAGACACATTTCTCGATTTGGGTTCGAGCTTATCGGGTTGAAGCTTTTTCACATAAGCATCGCATCCCCAAACTTTAAGAAACGACAACTTTGGTTTCTTGCCAAACCATAGTTCATAAGGTGTCGTCTCAACGGATTTCGACGGTGTTCTATTCGAGTGTGAATGCGGCCGTCTCTAGAGCATAACCCCAAAAGCGATAGCGGTAAATCTGAAGAGACATCATAGATCGTACCATATCTAGTAAAGTACGATTCATGACGCTTCGGACACACCATTACGCTGTGGTGTTCCGGGTGGCGTGAGTTCGAAACTATTCCGCATTGTTTCAAATGTAGACCAAACTCGTAACTCAAATATTCACCTCCACGATCGATCGTAGAAACTTAATTTTCTTGTTACGATGATTTTCAACTTCACTCAAATTCTTTGAACTTTTCAAACGTTTAGGACTTATGTTTCATTAAGTAGATATACCCATATCTGCTTAAGTCATCGTGAAGGTGAGAAAATAACGATATCCGCCACGAGCCTCAACATTCATTGGACCACATACATCAGTATGTATGATTTCCAACAAATCTGTGCTCTCTCCATAGTACGGAGAACGGTGTTCTAGTCATCTTGCCCATGAGGCACGGTTCTAAGTGCCAAGTGATTCATAATCAAGTGACTCCAAAAGTCCATCAGATGGAGTTTCTTCATGCGCTTTACACGATATGACCTAAACGGCGATCCACAAATAAGTTGCACTATCATTATCAACTCTGCATCTTTTGGTTTCACATTATGAATATGTGTATCACTACTATCGAGATTCATCAAAATAGACCATTCCTCAAGGGTGCATGACCATAAAAGATATTACTCATATAAATAGAACAACCATTATTCTCTGATTTAAATGAATAACCGTCTGCATCAAACAAGATCCAGATATAATGTTCATGCTCAACGCAGCACCAAATAACAATTATTTAGGTCTAAAACTAATCCGAAGGTAGATGTAGAGGTAGCGTGCGAATCGCGATCACATCGACTTTGGAACCATTTCCCAGCGCGCATCGTCACCTCGTCCTTTGCCGAGTTAAGCAATCGTAGTCCCTGCTTGAGTTGCAAATATTAGCAATGTAACCAGTATCAAATACCAGTGCTACTACGAGCTCTAGTAAGGTACACATCAATAACATGTATATCACATATACCTTTGTTCACCTTGCCATCCTTCTTATCCGCCAAATACTTGGGGCAGTTCCGCTTCCAAATGACGTCGCTTGCGAGAAGCACTCAGCTTCAGGTTTAGGGCCAGACTTGGGTTTCTTCTCTCGAGCAAAGCAACTTGCTTGCTGTTCTTCTTGAAGTTCCTTCTTCTTCCCTTTGCCTTTCTTCTTGAAACTAGTGGTCTTATTGACCATCAACACTTGATGCTCCTTCTTGATTTCTACCTCCGCAGCCTTTAGCATTCGTAAGAGCTCGGTATAGTCTTTACTAACCCTTGCATATTATAGTTCATCACGAAGCCTTTGTAGCTTGGTGGCGTGATTGAAGAATTCATCAATGACACAATCATCCGGAAGATTAACTCCCAATTGTGTCAAGTGATTGTAGTACCCGGACATTACGAGTATATGCTCACTAATGTAACTATTCTCCTCCATCTTGCAGCTATAGAACTTATTGGAGACTTCATATCTCTCAATCCGGGCATTACTGTTGGAATATCAACTTCAACTCTGGAACATCTCATATGCTCCATGACGCTTCAAAACGTCGTTGAAGTCCGGTTCTAAGCCGTAAAGCATGGCACACGAACTATAGAGTAGTCATCAGCTTTGCTCGCCAGACGCTTCATAACATCTGCAGCTTGCATTAGCAAGAGCTGCACCTAGCGGTGCATCCAGGACGTAACTCTTCCGTGCAGCAATGAGGATAATCCGAGTTACGGACCCAGATCCGTGTAATTGCTACCATCATCTTTCAACTTTGCTTTCTCAAGGAACGCATTAAAATTCAACGGAACAACAAAGACGAGCCATCTATCTACAATCAAACATAAACAAGCAAGATACTATCAGGTACTAAGTTCATGATAAATTTAAGTTCAATTAATCATATTACTTAAGAACTCCCACTTAGAAAAACATCTCTAGTCATCTAAGTGATCACGTGATCCAAATCAACTAAACCATAACCGATCATCACGTGAAATGGAGTAGTTTCAATGGTGAACATCTTATGTTGATCATATCTACTATATGATTCACGCTCGACCTTTCGGTCTCCGTGTTCCGAGGCCATATCTGCATATGCTAGGCTCGTCAAGTATAACCGAGTATTCTGCGTGTGCAAAACTGGCTTGCACCCGTTGTAGATGGACGTAGAGCTTATCACACCCGATCATCACGTGGTGTCTGGGCACGAGAACTTTGGCAACGGTGCATACCCGGGGAGAACACTTCTTGATAATTTAGTGAGAGATCATCTTATAATGCTACCGTCAATCAAAGCAAGATAAGATGCATAAAAGGATAAACATCACATGCAAATCAATATAAGTGATATGATATGGTCATCATCATCTTGTGCTTCATGATCTCCATCTTGCGGCACCACCATGATCACCATCGCACCGCGCGACACCTTGATCTTCATCGTAGCATCGTTGTCGTCTCGCCAAACTTATGCTTCTACGACTATCGCTACCGCTTAGTGATAAAGTAAAGCATTACGAGCGATTGCATTGCATACAATAAAGCGACAACCATATGGCTCCTGCCGATTGCCGATAACCGGTTACAAAACATGATCATCTCATACAATAAAATATAGCATCACGTCTTGACCATATCACATCACAACATGCCCTGCAAAAACAAGTTAGGCGTCCTCTACTTTGTTGTTGCAAATTTTACGTGGCTGCTACGGGCTTAAGCAAGATCCGGTCTCACCTACGATCAAAACCACAGCGATACTTCGTCAAATAGACTCGTTTAACCTTCTCAAGGACCGGGCGTAGCCACTCGTTCAACTAAAGTGAGAGAGACAGGCACCCACCAGTCACCTTTAAGCACGAGTGCTCGAGCGGTGAAACCAGTCTCGCGTAAGCGTCTGGCGTAATGTCGGTCGGGCCGCTTCATCTCACAATACCGCTGAACCAAAGTATGACATGTTGGTAGGTAGTATGACTTGTATCGCCCACAACTCACTTGTGTTCTACTCGTGCAAAACATCAAACCATAGAAATAACCTAGGCTCGGATGCCCTTTGGGGAAGCGTAGTAATTTCAAAAATTTTCCTACGCACACGCAAGATCATGGTGATGTATAGCAACGAGAGGGAGAGTGTTGTCCACATACCCTTGTAGACCGAAGCAGGCGATCACAGCGTAGAGGAAGTAGTCGACGTTCTCCTCGCGATCCGACCGATCCGGCGCCGTTACTCCGGCGCCCGAGTTCTTGACACCGTACAGCTCGATGGCGTCCCTCGTACTCCGATCCAGCCGAGTGTCGAGGAGAGTTCTCGACAGACGACGTGGTGACGATCTTGATGTTTCACGCGCAGGCTTCGCTTAAGCTTCAGACAGGTATAACCGAGGTGGAATATGGTGGAGGGGGCACCGACACGGCTAAGGAACGATCTAAAGATCAAACTTGTGTGTCCAAGGTGCCCCCGCCTCGATATAAAGGAGGGAGGGGGAGGCCGGCGCCCTAGAGGAGGCGCGCGGAGGAGTCCTACTCCTCGGGAGTAGGACTCCCTCTTCCTAGTTGGAATAGGATTGGGGGAGGGAAGAGGAAAGGCGCCGCCTCCTCCTTGTCCTATTCGGACGGGGAGGCGCGGCACCACCGGCCGGCTCCTCTTCTCCTCGAGGCCCACCGAGGCCCATTTACCCCGGGGTTCCAGAACCTCCGTACTCGTAGAATTGCCGTTTTCGGAACCATTCGAACTCCAAACATAGGCTTCAATATATCAATCTTTATGTCTCGACCATTTCGAGACTCCTCGTCATGTCCGTGATCACATCCGGACTCGAACTTCTTGGTACATCAAAATACATAAACTCATAATAACGCTCATCGAAACCTTAAGCGTGCAGGACCCTACGGTTCGAGAACAATGTAGACATGACCTAGAACTATTCACGGTCAATAACCAACAGCGGGACCTGGATGCCCATATTGGTTCCTACATATTCTACGAAGATCTTTGTCGGTCGACCGCATAACAACATACGTTGTTCCCTTTGTCATCGGTATGTTACTTGCCGAGATTCGATCGTCGGTATCCAATACCTAGTTCAATCTCGTTACCGGCAAGTCTCTTTACTCGTCTCCGTAATACATCATCTCACAACTAACTCATTAGTTGTAGTGCTTGCAAGGCTTGTGATGTGCATTACCGAGAGGGCCCAGAGATACCTCTCCGACAATCGGAGTGACAAAACCTAATCTCAAATACGCCAACCCAACATCGCCTTTGGAGACACTGTAGTACTCCTTTATAATCACCCGATTCGTGACGTTTGGTAGCACCCAAAGTGTTCCTCCGTAAACAGGAGTTGCATAATCTCATAGTTACAGAACATGTATATGTCATGGATAAAAGCAGAGCAACATACTAAACGATCGTGTGCTAAGCTAAGGGAATGGGTCATGTCAATCGATCATTCTACTAATGATGTGACCTTGTTAATCAAATAACAACTCCTTGTTCATGGTCGGAAACATAACCATCTTTGATTACCAAGCTAGTCTAGTAGAGGCATACTAGTGACATGTTGTTTTGTCTATGCATTCACACATGTATCATGTTTCCGTTAATACAATTCTAGCATGAATGATAAACATTTATCATGAAATAAGGAAATAAATAATAACTTTATTATTGCCTCTAGGCATATTTCCTTCAAGGAGAGAGGGGCTCGGGATGCCCTTAAGTAGGCTAATGGTGGTCCACCGTGGCTCAGGCGCCCGAGCTTGTGCTCGCGCCACGGGCCTTGGGAGGGACCGCTTGTTAGGGCGCTTGTAGGGCCACTACGCCGGGGAAAGAAGAGGGGAGCAGGGAAGGTCAGGACGCCACCAGGAGCGGCCATTGGCGCTCGGGGGCTCCAGGCCGCTAGGCGAGGCCTGGGAGGAGGAGAGAAGGAGGACAAACTGGAGGTCCGACGCCGAGGCGACGGCGTGGGGGGGAGGGTCGAGGGGTGAGGTGGTTGGAAGGGGCGTATAGAAGGGGGCGACGAAAGCATGCCCAGAAGGCAAATGGCTGCCATGGCATTGTTTAAAAGGGCAGGGCTGCCCACTAGTGTTCAGGTTTAGGAGGGAGTAAAGAAGTGGGTGGTGATTGGATGCCATGGATGGCCATTGGAGTGTGGAGGGAGGTGAGAAGAGGGAGAAGTGGGCTGTCCAGAGAGAGATAGAGGGGTTTTACCCATCCAATAAGTGACCTATGGACTTGCCATTGTTACTAGAGGTGAAAGGGGGCTAGGAGGAGCTATGGTAAAAATTTGAGCTCTCCAAGAATAGTGGAAGGGGTCAAAATAGTGGTTTTTGCAAAATGTCAGAAGGTGTTTGATAATGGTTTGGGCAAGCAAATGGACTCCAATAGCCATGATACTTAACAGGATGGAAATAAAATTAGAAATAGGGTGTGCCACCAATTTTGAGTTTATTTGGGCAAAGTTGCCAATGCAACTTTTGTAAACCCTAGAAATGAGCGTAAATAGACTTGAGTAGATCTAGTTGAGCAATCACTTCTCCTTGATGCAC
Organism: Aegilops speltoides; assembly: GCA_021437245.1. NCBI lineage: Eukaryota > Viridiplantae > Streptophyta > Magnoliopsida > Poales > Poaceae > Aegilops > Aegilops speltoides. The sequence goes on along the minus strand of JAHHZJ010005784.1, from coordinate 4,568 downwards.
CACTTGGTGTAGTGGCTTCATTTGGTCATGTGAACATGCTCACAAAAGTTGGGGTCAAGGGAGAAAGTTGGTAGTACAAAGTTGCTCAAACTTGATTCTGCCGAGAGGGATTTGGGGCATTTTGGTGAACCAAATGACTTTGATTGACATGAGGCTTTGCAAGATCATCACAATATGCATTTGTGACTTGTGGATTTTTCTGATTTATATGAAAATATTTCGGGAAATATTTCAAATCCTTGAAATAGGCAGGAGTGGTTTTGGGAGGTTTTGTCCAATATTTTGATCATAACCATATGTTGAACTCTTATATATGGAAAATATATGTCCACCGAGTTTCCGATTTTTGTCAAATATTTTGAAACAATAAAATAATTTTTTCCTATTAAAGACCATTTCGGCCTTAAGAAAAGCTTTGAAATAAAATAGAAAATAGCTTTTAAAATTACATTTTTGTGGTTTCGGTACCTATATCTAATAGGTTTCAAATATACTTTTGAAAGATTTTTCACACCTCAAATCAAGTATTGCAAAGGCAAATCTTAATTCAAGGGTTTTGGAAAGCTAATTTTAGAAATACTTTTTGGCCAAATTATTTTTGTAAGTAAATACTATATTGCTCTATACATATGGCATGATCATTGGACGAAGTTTGGGGCAAGGAGATGAAGTATAGAAGGTGAAACTATGTTGACTTGAGAGCACTTGAAAAACCACATAGAGAAAACCAACTTCAAAATAAAAGCCAAATAATGCAAAAGTTTTTTGGACCAAATTTTCATGCTTTACTAATGCAAATGAAGTGTTACAAAATGCAGGGTGACAGACCTACCCTTACAAGAATCTCGCCTCCGAGATTCCTAAACTAGGCTTTAAAGAGATACGAAATTGGATCTAAGGTAGTCTTCACGCTCCCGTGGCTTGCTTCAGGTTGCTCCAATCGACCTTGAAGTACTTGATGGTGGGTTGAGGTGTCGCCAACCTCATCCAATGCAGATGGGCCTCCACTAAGTCAAATCAGTAAGGTCAATGGCTTGGTGATTGACGCCCTGTAAAGATCAGTTTGTCTCGAACTTGGAGACACTTCCGAGTTGTGACACGTGGAATACGGCAGCACATCGGATAGTTCGTGGTAGTTCCAATCGGTGCCACTTCTCCTCGCCGGCCGCTGATCTTGAAGGGCCGATGTATCTTGGTGCAAGTTTCCTTGACATGAAAGCCTTGGTTCCTTTGAGAGGGGTGACCCGAGATAGACATGGTCTCCAACTCGAAGGTCATGTCCTCCGACGTGAGTCAACGAGTTTTCTTCGCTTGACTTGGCAGCCTTCAAGCGCTTGACAAGCTGGACTTGCTCTTCGCTTCACGGAGGATATCGCCCAAAGACAAGTCCTTCTCCGGTCTCACCAATTGAGGGTGTGGCATTTCGTCCCGATAACACCTCAAAGGTGCCATCTCAAGGCTTGACTGGTAACTTTTGTTGTAGGAGAACTCCGCAAAGGGAGGAAATCTTCCCACCTAGCTCCATATGCTAAGACACAGTTCGGAGCATGTCTTCGAGTATCTGATTCACTGTTTCGCCGACCTCCTTGCTCGGTGGAAAGCGGATCAAGGACAACTTGGTCCACATGGCCTCTTGGAACTTCTTCCAACCTTGAGGTAAACGGGTTCTCGACGACACAATCTCCTTGGGAACACCATGAAGGCTTACAATTCGCTGATGTATAGAGTTGCTAGTGGTTTCTTGTAAGTTGTTTTGACCGAATGAAATGGCTACTTTGGTCAAATGGTCGACTATGACCCGATGGAGTCATGTCCCTTATTTGACCTAGGTAATCCAAAGGATGAAGTCCATTCCGACTTTATCCCATTTCCACCGGGAACCTTGAGTGGTTGGAGCAATCCAAGGGTCGCCGATATTCAGCCTTGACTCTTTGGCATACATCACACTTTGCAACATAGGTGGCAATCTCCCTTTTCATCCCGTACACCAAAATCTTTCCTTCGTGTCTTGATACATCTTGGTTCCTCCGATGGATGGAATACGGGTGTCATGAGCTTTTGCAAGATCAGATTCTTGAGCTCAACTTTGTTGGCACGCAAATGCGATTCCCAAACCACACAATTCCTTGCTCATCCTCCGAGAATCCCGGGCCTTGCCCCTTTGATCTTCCTCTTGATGCCTTCAATACTTTCGGTCCCTTGAGCTTCCTTAATATCATCCATTAGGTAGGCTTAACTTCAAGGTTGGCTAAGAATCCGGTCAACCAGCCCAACCCGGCTTTCAAGTTCTTCATAAAGGGTAGTTGTCCTACATGGCATTCAGGAACAAGCCTTCCTACTTAATGCATCGCCTACCACATTAGCCTTCCGGTGGTATTGAACACCGAGGTCATAACCTTGATCAACTCTAGCCATCTTCTTTCCTCATGTTCAATTCCTTGAGTGAAAATATACTTCGACTTTTGTGATCCGTTATATCTCACACCGCTCTAAGAGGTAATGTCGCCATGTCTTCGTGGCATGAACCATCGCCGCTAACTCAAGATCATGAGTAGCATAGTTCTTCATGAGGCCGTAGTTCTTGAAAGGTAGCTACGACTCGCCTCTTGCATCGTAACACTTCCCAGTCCGTCCTTGACGCATCACAATATATCAAACTCCTTGTGTATATCTGTGGCTAGAATCCGGCTGGTCGCCTCTTCTTTCACTTCCTGAAGCTCTTCCAGACTTCGGCCCATTCAAACTTCTTGTCCTTCTTCAAGAGCTGAGTCATGGTGCAATGCTTGAGAATCCTCAATGAACTTGCGGTAATTCCGTGAGTCCGAGGAAGCTTCGATTCCTTCACATTGCTTGGGATTGCCATTCAGCACGGCTTCAATCTTAGCGGATCGACCGACAATCCCTTTCATAAATTGACCCAAGAATCCAACTTCACGAGCAAAATTCGCACTTGCAACTTGGCAACAGCTGGTGCCTCGGCTTGTCTAGGACCATCCTCAGTGTCGCCGGTTCTTCCTCCGCCTTCTAAAAGACAAGAATGTCATCAATGAAGACAACAACAAACTTGTCCAAATATTCCATGAAGACCTTATTCATGAGATACATGAAGTAAGCCGGGCATTGGTCAATCCAAAGGACATGACTGCACTCATGCAGGCCATATCCGGTTACAAATGCCGCCTTCGAATATCTTTGGGTCTGACTTCACCAGTACCCGATTCGAGGTCGATCTTGGAGAACACCTTGGCCCTTGAGTTGATCAAATAGATCTTCAATCTTGGGTGGATATTTGTTCTTGATTGTAACTTCATTGAGGAGCGGTAGTCAATGCACAAGCGGATGGTACCGCCTTCTTGCCACAAATGTAAAAGGATCCTCAAGGGGAGGCACTAGGGCGGATAAATCCTTCCTCAACGCTTCTTCCAGCTGCTTCTTCAACTCGCTAACTCCTCCGATCCCATTCTATAAGGCTTTATAGATGGGTCCTGCCCGGAATGAGATCGATGATGAATTCAATGTCTCGCCAAGGCATTCCTGTAGCTCATCGGAAAACACGGGTATTCGGATACTATCAAGAACTTGCTCCAATCCAACTTCATTACTGACTTGGTTGGCTTGAGCAGAGGAGGGGTTGGAGGAAATTTAACTTATCCTTGGTCATTAGTCCGGAGACCGTTGGCCAAACAACAAGTTGGTGCTTGATGAGCCAATCCATTCCCAAGATCACATCCAAGCCCTTTGATCTTAAGATGATAAGACGCTAAGAAGTTCACCCCATTTATAACAATCCCACCCTTTACATCCTATCTTGGCTCTCATCTTGCCTGGGGTTTGTACCACCATAGGGTTATTCAGGGTGTAGGGTCGCCACTTTTAATGCAAACTTTGGGTGAAAATGAATGTGGCTCAAATCAAACAAGAAGGGGTTGCAGAATTGAAAGGAACGACTAAAGATGACGTCCGGGTCTTCCCGGGCTTCTTCGAGGACATGATTCACAAACCCTTGCCGTTTGGGCAGGTTATGGGAGCTTGGTTCCTGGTATTCCACCCTTGCCCTCGGGTTCCGGATTGGGGGCCGGGTTTATTGGGGTTTTGGGTAAGTTCGGGCCCAAAGAAGTATTGGTTGTTGGTCCCCAAAGTTGTTATTGGGGTTGGTAGTGGTGGGGGTTTGCGGGTGGAAGTTGGTCGGGCGGGTTGGCTTGGTTCGGGCGGGGTTCCAGGAGGCTTGTTGCGGAGCTACCCTTGCTAATCATCTTGCGCACGGATCATCCAAAGCACGCCGCTTGTCCTCAAGCATGAGTGCCTTGTTCACCGACGAAAGGTCGGGCAAACACACAACAAGCGAGTACTACAAAGTCCCGGTTAAGGCCTTCCATGAAGGCCCTTCTTGGCGATCGGTCGACATCCTCGGGAGCATACCTTGAGAGAACACGAACTTGATGTACTCCTTGACAAGCAATACCTTGTTTCGTGGCTCGAACTCATGTTTTGATGGCCATGATTCCAGAATGTGGGCCTTGGGAATTCGCCTTAAAGTCATTGAAGTGATGTTTTGCTCAAGATGCATG
>JAHHZJ010005783.1:0-14345 GCA_021437245.1 Aegilops speltoides | reverse complement strand
CAAAAGAGTTGTCATTTGATTAACGGGATCACATCATTAGGAGAATGATATGATTGACTTGACCCATTCCGTTAGCTTAGCACTTGATCGCTTAGTATGTTGCTATTGCTTTTTCATAACTTATACATGTTCCTCGAATTATGAGATTATGCAACCCGCCATCGGAGGAACACTTTGGGTACTACCAAACGTCACAATGTAATGGTGATTATAAAGGAGTACTACAGGTGTCTCCGGGTACATGTTGAGTTGGCGATTTGAGATTAGGTTTTGTCACTCCGATTGTCGAAGAGGTATCTTGGCCCTTCGTAATGCACATCATTATAAGCCTTTGAAGCAATGTAACCAATGAGTTGGTTACGGATGATGCATTACAGACGAGTAAAGAGATTTGTCGGTGATTAGATTGAACTAGGTATTGGATACCGACGATCGAATCTCGTAAGTAACATACCGATGACAAAGGGAACAACGATGTTGTTATGCGGTTTGACCGATAAAGATCTTCGAGAATATGTAGGAGCCAATATGGGCATCCAGGTCCCGCTTATTGGTTATTGACCGAGAATAGTTCTAGGTCATGTCTACATAGTTCTCGAACCCGTAGGGTCCGCACGCTAAGGTTTCGGCGATGCTTATATTATGAGTTTACGAGTTTTGATGTACCGAAGGAGTTCGGAGTCCCGGATGAGATCGGGAATGACGAGGAGTCTCGAAATGGTCGAGACGAAAGATCGATATATTGGACGACTATATTCGAGTTCGGAAAGGTTCCAGTGATTCGGATTTTCGAGTACCGGGAGTTACGGAATACGGGAAGAGTATTGGGCCCAATGGGCTTTAGTGGGAAGGAGCCAGAGGAGGCGCCGCCTCCCAAGCCCAGTCCGAATTGGACAAAGGGTTTGGGGCGCCCCATCTTCCTTCCTTCTCCACTTCCCTTCTTTCCCCTTGACCTAGTTGGACTAGGAAAGAAGGAATCCTACCCTGTGGGAGTAGGACTCCTTGGCGCTCCTCCTAGGGCCGCCTCCTCCCTCCCTCCTTTATATACGGGGCAGGGCACCCATAGACACACAGTTGATCTACGGATCGCCTTAGCCGGTGTGGTGCCTCCTTCCACCATATTCCACCTCGGTCATATCGTCGCGCTTAGGCGAAGCCCCGCCGGTAGAACATCAAAATCCACCACGCTGCGGTCCGACGAACTCTCCTCACACTCGGCTGGATCGAGTCCAGGGACGCCATCGAGTTTAACGGTGCTGAACTCGGAGGCTCCGACGCTCGGTGCTTGATCGGTCGGATCGTGAAGACGCACGATACATCAACCGCTAGCAGATAACGCTTCGCCACGGCTCACGAGGGACGGACTAACACTCTCCTCTCGCTATGCATCACCATGATCTTATGCGGCGAGGAAAATTTTGAAATTACTACGCTCCCCAACATATTTTTCCAATCTCAAAGCCTTTTTCAAGAAGAAAGCTAGTCAAGATTTGTACCAAGCTCTAGGAGCTTGTTTAAGACCATAAAGAGCTTTGTGCAACTTGTAAACATGATTAGGCTTTTTGGGATTCACAAATCCGGGAGGTTGTTTCACAAATACTTCCTCCTCAATTTCACCATTTAGGAAAGCACTTTTGATATCCATTTGATAGAGAGTAATGTCATGGTGATTGGTATAAGCAAGAAGAATGCGAATGGACTCAAGTCTAGCAACGGGGGCATAGGTCTCACCATAGTCCATACCTTCGACTTGTGTGTAACCTTGAGCTACGAGACGAGCCTTGTTGTATGACTTGTCCATCTTCATCTTGCTTGTTCCAAACACCCATTTGGTTCCAATGACGCTTTTGATCATCCTTGGGCTTTCTACCAAAGTCCATACCTTGTTCCTCTCGGTTGTGAAGCTTTCGGCATAGCGCTCACCCAATCCGGTCTTCAAGTGCTTCTTCTACCTTCATAGGTTCAATGCTAGAGATAAATGAGTAATGCTCACAAAAGTTAGCTGCAGTTTTAGAGCGAGTGATTCTCCCGAGTCGATGTCGCTCATCATTTGTTCCACGGATGATTTTTCTTGACACTTGCTGGACTCGGATAGCTTTTGTTGTGGTTGTGGCTAACCTTCCTCATCATCTTCATCTTCCTCTTCTTCCATTGTTGTTGATGTTGTCTTGAGGCGGTGGAGAAGGAGGTTGTGGTGGATCTTCTTGTTGCACTTCCTCATCTTGGTGAGTTCCACTTGTGGAGGCCTCCATGTTGCCTTTGAGGTTCATCTTGCCGTGAGGTAGGGGCTCCACATATGTAGATGAGGTACTCTCCTTCACTTCCATGGGACGGATCTTTCCAATAGATAAATCTTGGATGGCTTCCGATGGGTCCTTGTCTCCTACATCAATAGGCATTTGCTCTACTTAGCCATTAGATTCATCAAATTCACGCTCACCGCCCTTCAACCTTTCGGTGAAATTATTGTAGACACGGTAGGTGTGGGAGTTTGATCCATAACCAAGAAAAAGCCTTCATGAGTTTTAGGAGCAAATTTAGACCGAATGTTTATCAAGGATATAGCATTTTGAACCAAAGACACGAAAGTATCCCACTTGGTTTGTTACCGGGAGGAGCTCGATGAAGTCTTGCCGAGGAGCTTATGAAGATAAAGCCTGTTGATAGCATGACAAGCTGTCTCGACGGCTTCCCCCAAAAGTGCTTCGTGTCTTGTATTCATCAAGCATCGCTCGCCATCTCAATGAGCTGCTCGGTTCTTCCTCTCAACAACTCCATTTTGTCGACGAAAGTGTACGAGTCGAGAACTCATGTAGAATCCTTCCTCATCGGAAAAGAGTCTACATTGGCGTTTTGAACTCCGCTCCATTGTCACTCCGAACCTTCTTGATCTTCACCTCAAATTGATTTTGGGCCTTTCCGCAAAGGTTTTGAAGATTCTTCAACCGCGATTTGTCATCAAGGAAAAATACCCACGAAATCTGGAATAATCATCAACTATAACTAGACCAAAGGAGTTACCACCAAGGCTTTTTGTAAGCATTGGGACCAAGAGATCCATATGAAGAAGCTCAGGGTCCCTTGTGGTCATGATGTTCTTCACGGATGACTTCCACCTACTTGTTTTCCTGCTTGATGCACTACAAAGTCTATCTTTGTCAAAGAGAACATCTTTAACGCTAAGAATATGATCACCTTTGATTAGCTTGTCTAGATTACGCATACCAACATGTCCAAGCCTTCTATGCCATAACCAACCTTTAGCGGATTTAGCAATGAAGCAAGCTCTAGGTTGGGCTTTCTTAGTGAAATCAACAACATATAGATCACCTCTACGGATACCGGTAAACGCCATGTTATGATTGTCACGACGAAAGACTTGGCAATCTACTTCGGTGAATAGCACATTGAATCCAAAGTCAGCTAGTCTAGACACGGAAAGTAAATTGTATCCAAGTGATTCTACAAGCATGACATTTTGAATAGAGCTATCATGAGATATGGCCACCTTACCAAGGCCAAGTACCTTACCCTTGGAGTTATCTCCAAAAGTCACATACTTATGGGACCATCGCTTTTGCAAGTAAACATGTCTTTGTCTCCGTCATGTGATCGGTGCATCCACTATCAAGAATCCACTTTTTCCACCGGATATGTAGTCTCTGATTTGCCATAAGATTGAGACTCTTCATGATCTTGTCTAGCTCGGTGTCCTAATCGGAGTAATCATCATCATGCTCATACTCATCATCATATTGACCCATAGATTGTTCATCATCAACACCTAGGTCAATTTGACAACTACTTGCATTAGTTTTGTCAATGTGACAAGAATCATCGGAATGCAATACAAGAGCATTTCTAATTAGAACATTGATAAGACCGGATCACCCTTCTTTTCATAAGATCACAAGCTCAAAGAAGCATTTATCAAAGTTGGGATCATTGGGGCACATCATATCAAATTCAATAGTTTTGTATAGAATTTCATCAAGACCTCTCAAAGAGTAGTCCGATAAAGTTCTTCCAAGAACTTCCACATAGCATAGGCGCACTCAAAGTTTGTAACGAGCTTAAAGTTATCGTAACCCCAATGATAAGATTTACAGTTCTAAGGTTACACAAATCAAGCTCTTCATCCATGGTAGGTGCAAGGGGTCAAATGGAGGCACATATGGGGTCTCAAATATTTTCCAAATTGTATGTCTTAAAGATAATAAGCATTTCAATCCTCCATGAGTTATAGGAAACTCCATTAAGAATAGGCACTCTATGGCTAACACTCCCAAACGAGACACGCCCATCTTCCTCCAATGGTGTGTAAACCAAAGCAATGGAGACCAATGCTCGATACCAATTTTAGGATCAAGAAGGTGAGAGTGTCTAGAGGGGGTGATTAGACTACTCGACAAGATAAAAATTTCTCTTTTATCAAGGACAGATTTTGCAGATTTTGCATAACACACAAGTCAAGTAGCACACTACACATGCAATTCTAGAGTATGGGCAGCGGAAAGTAAATTGCACAAGTAGTAAAGAGAAGTGGAGAAGATCAAACGCAATTTGGAGACACGGTGATTTTTCTCGTGGTTCCGATAGGTGGTGCTATCGCATTTCCACGCTGATGGAGACTTCAACCCACCGGAGGGTAACGGCCAGAGTCCACGAGGGCTCCACCCACTAAGGGTCCACGAAGAAGCAACCTTGTCTATTCCATCATGGCTCACGCCCACGGAGGGCTAGCCTTACTGTAGATCTTCACAAGTAGGCGATCTCCTTGCCCTTACAAACTTCTTGGTTCAACTCCACATCTCGACGGAGGCTCCCAAGCGACACCTAACCTAATCTAGGAGGCACCACCTCCAAAAGGTAATAGATGGTGTTGATGATGATGAACTCCTTGCTCTTGTGCTTCAAATGATAATCTCCCCAACACTCAACTCTCCTCACCGATTTGGCTGTGGGAAGAAAGGATTGAGTGGAAAGCAACTTGGGAAGGCTAGAGATCAAACTTCATATGGTGGGAGTGGAGCAACTTGATCTCAACACAAGGGTAGGTAGTTCTTTCTCGTAAATGTAAGGTAGGAGTGGTAGTTCTTTTCGATGGCTCTTCCACTAATGAAGAGGGGTGGAGGGTATTTATAGCTCCACACAAAATCCAACTGCTAACACATTTGACCAATCTCTGGGACCGGTTGACAACTCGTGAGACCGAAAGTTCAAATCATGTGAACGTTGGGATTTTCTGGGACCGAAATACAAACCTGTAGTCCGATTCGCTAAAGACAAGAGCTTGCCAATCTCGGTGGGACGATTTCATCATCTCGGTGACACCGATTTGATGACGTAGGTTACGTAGCTTGGCAACTCAAGTTTCGTGAGACCGAAGTTCGAATCGAAAATCCGAGATTTCTAGGGTTTGGCTTTTATGGCTGAGGTGGTTCATCTCGTGTGACTGAAGTTTGAATATCGTGGGACCGAGATTACTTATGAGTGTATATGGCAGTTGAAAGTTGCTGATAGTTTAGGAGATGTATCACTAAGCACTTGAGCAACCAGATCATCATCATAACCTCATCCCCTTTAATAGTATTGGCTTTCCTATGGACTCAATGTGATCTTGGATCACTAAACCAAAATGGAGTCTTGAGCTTTTGCCAATGCTTGCCTTAGCATTTTGAGGGGTCCACCTCTTCATCCTTTTGCCATGCCAATGTGATTGAATTTCCAAACATACTTGATAAAAGCATTAGTCCAACTACAAAGTATGTTGTCATTAATTACCAAAACCACCCAGGAGCAAATGTGCTTCAATCTCCCCTTTTGGTAATTGATGGCAACACACAAAACAAGACATCAAAGCTATCGAAAGAAAGACGAATTATCACGAAAGCTTTGACAAACATGTAGTACATGTGCTCCCCTACAAGTGTGCAAGATTTTCATAAATTATGGTTTTGGACTACCACAAGCACACAAGAGAGAAAAGCAAGATGTGCTAAATGCAGCTTGGCTATATGCATCGAAGCAGATGAAAAGAAGTGAGTGATAATGCATATGTGCATGGTGATTTCTTGCAAACAAGTATTCACAAGAAGTCACCATCATGCACATTCTCAAAGTGCATATACTTACTTTGAGGTTCCTTGGCATTGTACCAAGAGATAAACTTGGGAAAACAAGGTTAGATAACACAAGAGTATTTCTTCAACCAACTGCAAGAACATCAAGAGTACCAAGCCAGGATGACATGTATAAAGAGTGTCTCATATTGAGCACAAGCTTGAATCAAGAAACATGTCTCATAAACTAAAAAGATTTTCAATGAACTCTAAGAGATTTTGCTTTCCATAAGATATCAATTGTGAAGATTCTCTCCTTGAGTTTTCTCGATCAAGGGGTTTGATGGAAAGAGCAAAATCAAAAGAATGATGCCAAATGTAATATCCAATGTGGAACACGACAAAGCTTTGATGTGATTCTCTCCCTTAAGGTAAGATTGCTCTTCTTCTCCTCTCAATCTTCTCTTCCCCTAAATCTTCTCCCTTGACATCAAGTGCCAAAAGGACAGCAAACTAGGAAGGTCGGAAGATGGAAAGAAAGAAGTGGATCATTAAGAATCACAACAGGCAAAAGAAACATGCATAGAGAATCATTGAGTGGAGCTGCAGAAGATGATATCCTCGAAGAAATAAATCGGTGACACCAATTAAGGTGGATCTGGGTCCGAAAGTCGTGGACTTAGGGCAGATCCGCTTGTTAGACCAAATATTTAAATCGGTGACGCCGAAGTTTAATTCCAAGGAAATACAGTAAATAATTCAGCTCACTTTGCAAGGAATGTTTCAAAGGATTTGCAATGAATTTGTAAGTGATTTTCGAGGAATTGATCAGAGCCAAAAGGATATTCACAAAGATGTAAGAATAGAAATGAAAAAAGATTCCTAGATGAAGTTTTTTTTAAATGAAAACTTAATGAGAGAACATAAGAGAAAATAGAAAGACTCCAAAACATATGTACTTCATCTAGATAGAGGTCAGCATAAGGTCACCTATGTTTGAGTATTTTGACTTAGGAGTCAAATGAGAACATTTGATCATAGGTCATACTCATCGCTTAAGCACAAAATGGGGTTGCCATTTTCGATTAAGTATTTGATGTGATCACATCTTATGAAGCTGCTTGTACTCATGACTTTGAGCAAAGCTCCTTAAAGATGTGAAGAACATACCTTGGGCTTGTTGTTGCTTTACTCATGTAGGTGAACTTGATGTAGGTGCTCATTGGATATGAAGTTAGAGCGCCATTTCCACTTGTGTAGTTCATCTTCCTACATGGGTTAGGCAAGCAAGGAAATACTCAAGGATATCCAAGATGACAAGAGTGAAATACTAGATGTATAAGGTGTCAAAAAGGATATGTGGAATTTTGTTCCTTGAACTCAACATCCCAAAGGGCTAGATACTTGGTCAATGACAGGATTACTCATGATTTGAGTGTGTGGTAATCTTGTGAAATGTAGATCATCCAAGTACCTGCAAGGAGTTAGATGCAATACAAGGGGGCAAATGTGTCCAAGACATATGATCATTATCATAAGAGAAATATCAAGGATTAGTCAAGTAGGCTCATGCCTTGCATGCATCAATGGAGTTTTCACTCCAAGTTTGAAGCATCAATGATGTTCAACTCACTCCTGCTTACAAAACACCTTCTCATCAAGAGGTTTTGTAAAGATATCGCAAGTTGTTTGTCAAGATTTAACATGCTTAAGATTGATGTCACCCTTGGCAATGTGATCACGAATGAAATGGTGATTAACTTCAATATGTTTCGCTCGAGAGTGTTGCACGGATTGTGTCCAATCTTAATCGCACTCTCATTGTCACAAAGCAAGGAACATGTCTCACATGTATCCCATAATCCTTAAGAGTTTGTGTCATCCATAGCAATTGAGCACAACATGAACCAGCAGCTATATATTCTGCTTCAAAGGATAATGATATCAATTTTGTTTCTTGGAGGACCAAGATACAAGGATCGACTAAGGAATTGACACGCACTAAGTTGACTTTCTATCAACCCTGCCACCGCATAGTCCGAGTCGGAATAACCAACAAGGTCGAAAGAGGCCTCTTAGGATACCAAATGCCAAAGTTTGTGTGTGTATCAAATATCTCACAATCCTTTTAACAGCTTTAAGATGACATTCTTTAGGGCTGCTTGATATCGAGCACACATGCATACACTCAACATTATGTCGACGAGAAGCACAAAGATATAGTAGAGAACCAATCATAGATCGGTAAACCTTTGATCAACGTGTTCTCCATCTTTGTCAAGTCATTATGTCCACTTGTAGGCATGGGGGTTCTCATACCTTGCTTTCTTGCATGTTGAACTTCTTGAAGAGATCCTTGGTGTACTTTGTTTGTGAAACAAAGGTACCTCCTTAGATTGCTTGATTTGCAACCCAAGGAAGAATTTGAGTTCACTCATCATGGACATCTCGCATTTCTCCGACATGAGCTTCAAATTTCTCGCTAAAATGAGGGTTAGTTGAACCAAAGATAATATCATCAACATATATTTGGCACACAAATAGTTCACCATCAACCCTTTTCGTGAATAGCATTGAGTCTATTTTGAAGGAAATATGCCCTAGAGGCAATAATAAAGTTATTATTTATTTCCTTATTTCATGATAAATGTTTATAATTCATGCTAGAATTGTATTAACGGAAACATAATACATGTGTGAATACATAAACAAACATAGTGTCACTAGTATGCCTCTACTTGACTAGCTCGCTTATTAGAGATGGTTATGTTTCCTAGCCATGGACAAAAGAGTTGTCATTTGATTAACGGATCACATCATTAGGAGAATGATGTGACTTGACCCATTCCGTTAGCTTAGCACTTGATCGCTTAGTATGTTGCTATTGCTTTCTTAATCATATACATGTTCCCGAATTATGAGATTATGCAACCCAGTTTACCGGAGGAACACTTTGGGTACTACCAAACGCCACAATGTAACGGGTGATTATAAAGGAGTACTACAGTGTCTCCGAAGGTACATGTTGAGTTGGCGATTTCGAGATTAGGTTTTGTCACTCGATTGTCGAAGAGGTATCTTCTGGTCTCTCCTTGCACATCATTATAAGTTTTGAAGCAATGTAACCAATGAGTTGGTTACGGGATGAAGCATTACGTAATCTAGTAAAGAGACTTGCCGTGACGAGATTGAACTAGGTATTGATAATGACGATCGAATCTCTCAAGTAACATACCGATGACAAAGGAACAACGATGTTGTTATGCGGTTTGACCGATAAAGATCTTCAGAGAATATGTAGGAGCCAATATGGGCATCCAGGTCCCGCTATTGGTTATTGACCGAGAATAGTTCTAGGTCATGTCTACATAGTTCTCAACCCGTAGGGTCCGCACGCCTAAGGTTTCAATGACAGCTTATATTATGAGTTTATGAGTTTTGATGTACTGAAGGAGTTCGGAGTCCTGATGAGATCGGGACATGACGAGGAGTCTCAAATGGTCGAGACGAAAGATCGATATATTGACTATATTCGAGTTCGGAAAGGTTCCGAGTGATTCGGTATTTTGAGTACCGGGAGTTACGGAATACGGGAAGAGTATTGGGCCCATGGCTTTAGTGGAAGGAGCAGAGGAGGCGCGCTGCCCCTCCCAAGCCCAAATTGAATTGGACAAAGGGTTTGGGGCACGGCCCCCCTTCCTTCCTTCTCCACTTTCTTTCCCTGACCTAGTTGACTAGGAAGAAGGAATCCTACTCCTGTGGGAGTAGGACTCCCTTGCTCCTCTCCTAGGGCGGCCTCCTCCTCCCTCCCTCCTTTTTATATACGAGGGCAGGGGGCACCCCACACACAAGTTGATCTACGGATCGTTTCAGCTGCAGCCCCCTTCCACCATATTCCACCCTGTCATATCGTCGGAAGCTTAGGCGGCCTCCGCCGGTAGAACATCGAATCGTCACCACGCCTGCCGCGGTCGACGGAACTCTCCTCACTGATGGAGTCCCAGGGACGCCATCGAGCTGAACGGTGCTGAACTCGAGGTTCAGACGCTCGCGTTTGGATCGCGTCGGATCGTGAAGACGCACGACACATCAACCAAGCAGATAACGCTCGCCACGGCCTACGAGGGTACGACTAACACTCTCTCGCTGCTATGCATCACCATGATCTTGCGTAGAGGAAAATTTTGAAATTACGCCCCAACAAAGGCATCCGTTAGGTTTTATGCGCTGATGTTATATGCACGAGTAGAACACAAGTGAGTTGTGGATTATATAATATATCACCAAAGATGTCATACTTGTCAGCGGTATTGTTGGATGAAGCGCCCGACCGACATTACGCCAGACGCTTACGCGAGACTGGTTTTACCGCCGTGCTTTGCACATACCGACTAGTGGGTATCTGCTTTCTCCAACTTTAGTTGAACTGAAAAGGCTACGCCCGTCCTTGTGAAGGTTAAACGAGTCTATTTGACAAACTATCGCCAGGTTTTGATGCGAGGTAAGAACGGTTCTTGTAAGCCCGTAGCAGCCACGTGAAAATTTGCAACAACAAAGTAGAGGACGCCTAACTTGTTTTTGCAGGCATGTTGTGATGATATGGTCAAGACGTGATGCTATATTTTATTGTATGAGATGATCATGTTTTGTAACCAAAGTTATCGGCAATCGGCAGGAGCCATATGGTTGTCGCTTATTGTATGAAATGCAACGCTCAGAATTGCCTTTACTTTATCACTAAGCTGTAGCGATAGTCGAGAAGCAATAGATGGCGAATTACAACGATGCTACGATGGAGATCAAGGTGTCGCACCGGTGATTTATGGTGATCACGACGGTGCTTAGTAGATGGAGATCACAAGCACAAGATGATGATGGCCATATCATATCACTTATATTGATTGCATGTGATGTTTATCCTTTATGCATCTTATCTTGCTTTGATCGATTAAGATTTTTAAGATGATCTCTCACTAATTATCAAGAAGTGTTCTCCCGAGTATGCACTGCTATGAAAGTTCTTCGGCCGAGACACCACGTGATGATCGGTGTGATAGGCCTCTACGTCAAATACAACGGTGCAAAACAGCTGCACAAGCGAATACTCAGTTATACTTGACGAGCCTAGCATACACGTATATGGCCTCTAACATGGAGACCGAAGGTCGAGCGTGAATCATATAGTAGATATGATCAACATAGTGATGTTCTTCATTGAAACTACTCCATCTCACGTGATGATCGGACATGGTTTAGTTGATTTGGATCACGTGATCACCTAGATGACTAGAGATGTCTGCTTAAGTGGGAGTTCTTAATATGATTAATTGAACTTAAATTTATCATGAACTTAGTCCTCGGTAGTATTTTGCAAATTATGTTGTAGATCAATAGCTTGCATTGTTGTTTATATGTTTATTTTGATATGTTCCTAGAGAAAATTATGTTGAAAGATGTTAGTAATGATGGATTGATCCGCGATCCGAGGTTTATCCTCATTGCAACGTAAGAATTATGTCCTTAATGCACCGCTAGGTGACGTACTATCAGAGAGCAGTATGCGCGTTATGAACGCTATTAGCTCAATATGATGACTACTTGATAGTTTTGTGCACCATGCTTTATGGCTTAGAATCGGACTTCAAAGATGTTTTGAACGTCATGGACCATATGAGATGTTCCAGTGAATTGAAGTTAATATTTCAAGCAAATACCGAGTTGAGAGATATGAAGTCTCCAACAAGTTCTATAGCTAAAAGATGGAGGAGAATTGCTCAACTAGTGAGCATGTGCTCGATTGTCCGGTACTACAATCGCTTGAATCAAGTGGGAGTTATTCTTCCGTATAAGATAGTGATTGATGAATTTTCAGTCACCATCACCGAAGTTAATAGAACTTCGGATGAACTATAGTATGCAAGGATGACTAAAACGATTCCCGAGCTCTTCGTGATGTTGAAATCGACTAAGGTAGAAATCAAGAAAGAGCATCAAGTGTTGATGATTGACAAGACCACTAGTTTCAAGAAAGGGCAAGGAAAGAAAGGAACTTCAAGTGAAAGACAAGCAAGTTGTCACTCCCGCGATGAAGCTCCAAGCTGACCAAAGCCTGAAACCGAGTACTTACACCGCAAAGAAAATGGTCACCGAAGCGAAATGCCTAAATATTTGGTGGATAAGAAGGATGGCAAAGTGAACAAGTGTATTTGATATAAAGTTATTGATGTGCTTTACTAGTGTTTATAGTAGCCCCTAGTATTTGATAGTTGTTCTACTAAGATTAGTAACTCAAACAGGAGTTATGTAATAAACAGAGACTAGTTGAAGGAAAGTGACGATAAGTGTTGGAAGTAGTTCCAAGATTGATATGATCATCATCGCACACTGCCGGGAATCTGCCCGCCATGGACACCTATGGGGCCGGGGCCCTTCGTGAGTGCAAGATGAGGAGGCAGCAGGAGGAGCAGACGAGGCGATGCACGCCTTGCCAGCTTGAGCTCCAGATAAAACCTCCATGCTGCCTTGTGTTTGTATTGAGCTTGCTCGAGAGTGAGACGTATGCTAGAAGCTGACCATGAACCCCCCACGCTGTGCATGGGCCTCTTTATAGTGCAAGGGGTCACCGACAGTGTCAACGAGGAGAAAGGGGTAGAAAGGTAAAAGAGGTGGTAGTTGGAACAAAGGGGAACAAAGAAGCAAAGCATGAACAAAGGGTTTCACCTACTTTTGATGAGGGGACAAGAGTAAGCCTGCCGCCGACCAAAAGCTCCCCGCCTTTGCCTCCGTCGCCACGGCGATGGGCTCACCACCGGAAATGCCACCGACCCCAGTGCGCGGCCATCCGCCACGGGCCCCTGAAGGCCTCAGACGGAAGGGATGAGTTGAGCCAGCACACGGCGAGTCCCCGGCAAGTGCCTTGCCGGTCTTGACTTTCCGCCCGGAGCTTGCCGCTCAGAATTTGTCACCTGCCCTCGCCAAGACGCCAGGGCCCCGGTCTTTTTACTAATCTTTTATTCTTCCCAGGCCCTTCGCGGGCCTTGCTCGATGGTATAACCCAGCCGGGCCAAGCTCGCCCGGGTCTTGATCTTCCGCCTTGTGCACTTTGTTCTTGAATGGCTTGATATGGAGCAGGGGTCTCCGCCATGTGGTTGATTCACCGGAGCGAACGCTGGGTAAAGTTGGGGTACCAGGTACCCTACCTTAGTACACCGACAACTCCCTATACTTTGGGATTAGTGTTGAACCTAAATAAATGTTATTTGGTGTTTGTGTTGAGATGAATATGATTTGATCATGTTTATTGCAATAGCTTATTATTTGTTAGAGAACAATTATTGTTCTGCTTACATGAATAAAACCTTTATGATCATAACACCAAAAAATGGTTTGTTGGATCTCGATCGAGTATACATATTCATAATATTGAGGCCAAAAGATGGTTAATAAGATAGTGCAACTTATTTGTGGAATGCCGGGGCCATTCGGGTATAGCATGAAGAAACTCCATAAAGATGGATTTTGGAATCACTTGGTTTGAATCATTTGATGCTTAAACCGCCCTTTGGGCAAGATGACTAAAACTCCGCTCTTGGAACAATGGAACAACTCCATTTATTGGAAATAATACATACCGATGTATGCACAATGAGTATGAAGGCTCGGGAAAGTATCATTATTTTCCACCTTCAAAGATGATTTGAGCAAAGGGTATATCTACTTGATGAAACATAAGTCTGAAATAGTTGAAAGGTTCAAAGAATTTCAGAGTGAAGTGGAAAATCATCGTAATAAGAAAATAAAGTTTCCGGATCCGACACGAGACAAATATTTGAGTTACATTTGGTCTTCAATTAAAACAATGTGGAATAGTTTCCAGCTCACGCCACCGAACACCACATTGTTATTGTGTCCGAACGTCGAACGACTTTATTTGATATGGTGCATCTATGATGTCTCTTATCGCCCACTATCATTTTGGGGTTATGCATTAGAGACAATGTATTCATGTTTAAAATAGGGCACCATCTAAACCGCTGAGAGAACCATGAACTATGGTTTAGCAAAACCTAAGTTGTTGTTTCAAAGTTTGAGTTAATTGCTTATATGAAAAGGGTTTTTCAACTTGATAAGCTCAACCCAAATCAGAAGGGCCTTCAAGAATACCCAAAGGAAATTGTTTCACCTTCATCACGACCAAGGCAAGTTTGTTGTTGATAATAGATCCTTTCTAGAAAAGGAGTTTCTCAAAGAAGTGAGTGGAGGAAAGTAGAACTTGATGAGGTA
>JAHHZJ010005781.1:0-32528 GCA_021437245.1 Aegilops speltoides | reverse complement strand
CATTTGCTAATGCAGATCTATGAAATACACACTCTCCTTTTTTCTTCTTCTCGTATGCTCAACTCTCGAGAGGAATAAATGCGTTAGTTGTTTATCATTTACAACCTTGTATGTAGAAGTTGATCGAGTTTGTTAAGTACTTACAAAATCGCATCTAACAAGAGTGGCATCGAGCTCGTTGAAGTTGAAGAAGAGATGTAAGTCCTGAAACTCACATCGAATGAACCAAAGATCGTGTCGGAAATGATCTCCGCTGAAGTGGACTAGCAAACCATGATGACCTGGTGACTTTTGATCCATGCAATATTCATGTAACTTGCGGCAACTGGAGCTACACTCATCAAAATATTCGCCAACAAGAAATGGATGGCCATGGACGAATTGCATACTTCAAGCACGCTCGCTTACTTTTTAGCAAGCACCAATTCTACTTCTTCATCATCCATGTCGCCGTAAATAATATTACCCTCGATTCAACAACCTATTGTTAATTTGGTTCGTATGGCGAGTGCTTTAAGCAAGAGGCAATCGTTTTCTTCCTCTTCATTCTCCCGACGCCGCTTCTTCGGGTGTAGGCTTTTCGCCACTTCCTTCTTGGTACTTGAAGCATTTCGCGTAACGCCCGTTGATGCAAGGTAGACCGTCGAGCGATGGTGAAGTCACTTAACTCTTAGCGTATGGTTTATCTTTGCCGACCACCGAGCGGGCGGTGTCAGCTGTGGATCGACCATCGGGCTATAGGAGCAGAGGCATCGGACCGCCGACCATGCGCTGGGCTTAAGTCCGGTTTCGCAGTGGTGCCAACTTGTCGGTGTGCTGAGGAGGCCATGCTAACGCGTTGATTTGCTGAACAGGAAGTGCTGACGCATTGGTATGATGATCACGCGAGTGCGGACCGACGGACTGATGAGTGGTCGGTTCTGGACCTACAGATCGCTTAGCAAAGCGGTTCAAGCATCGATCGCTTAGCGTACCATTCCACCAGTTGGTCTATCGAGCATGTTGCAGTACCGGCTTCCCCGCCGCTTTAGTGGCCGCATCCGAACCGGTGCGCGCTTCAGAGTTATAGGCCTTGCCATCGGGTCTTGAAGGCGAAGGATGACATAGTCAGACGCCACGAAAGTCGGGCCACTGATCATAGGTTGATGCATTAGCCGCTGGATTATGAGTATTAGGTTCTTTGGGGGAAGCACACGAGCTCAGCTGGGTAAGAGAGCGCCACCGGCTGAGGGGCGACATTGGTTGCTCTTGGTAGGGCTCAGGGATCTCATCGATGAACTCTATTTCCTTTCGTCGCCACTGGATGATGATGTAATAGTGATTCTCCCAAGGTCCTTTGCTCATCAAAGTCTCCTAGGACATTCTTGAGGGCAAATTCATTGAATCCAGGCTTTACTTCACTCACGTAGCACTTCACATAGCCCGGCTTCAATGGCACATTGTCCAACAAGAGGCCCTCTTCCAAGAAGGGTGGACAAACCCAGGCTGTTGCACATTTTAATGTACCTTCATAATGTGTAAGCACGCCCTTCATTCTGTCTTTCATTCCAGATAGATTAGATATAGCATCATCACGAGCAAATGGTAGCCTCAAGTTGTCATTGGGTCACCGATGCACAACTACTCTTGTGTTGTGTTGTCGCGCAATAAGCAACATCCTCCATGCCCGCCTCCCCTCCCATTTGCTGGCTATTTGTCATTTTTAGAGTCTTCCCAATCATCATTGACTGCTCAAGATCCTTTTAAGCAACCGGATACATTTCCTTCCTCAACCCTTCATACAATTCATTCTTCTTCATTTCACTCTTTGCTTTTTTCATGCTGAGCCTCTCTTCTTTGCTGAGTGTGAAAGCCCTCTTGTGCGGGACATTAACACCTATAAACCTTGCACGGTGAGGGGGCTCTTTTGTTTCCAGAGCAACGGACAGAATGTCACATGGCCCCGAGTTCCTGTAGAACCTTCCAAGGATCTTGGAAGCCTCTACCATCACTTGATACAATTCTTCATTATGTGAGTTTTTAAAGTAATAAGTTCCACATCACGGTCATTGCACATGCCCGCAAGTAGTCTCTCGCGTGTTCGCCTAATTTCACTAAAGGCCGGTTCCCACCCGCCGCCATCGCTTTTTTGTCTTCCGGTCCCATATCGGTTTCATGTCAATATCCTACCACACCCATATGGTGGGTGTGTGTGTGTTCTTCCTCAACTTGAAACTCTTCTTAGCAAACTCTTTAGTCGCTCGACCCTTTGAATTCTGCCTACCGCTTTTGTAATTTGGGGGTATGGGATTGGGTCCTTGCCTTCACTCAAGTACTTCTTGTACAACACGTGCTTCCGCCTCCAAGCATCCCTAGCCTTCTTCAAAGGCAGCAGGTTCCACCTGCATTCTCCACCGCCTCCGAACGTGAAGTGATCCATGATCTCCTGACTATCCACACCGTGTTTCGTGTCACCTTCCAAACCCCGACAGATTTATGTTGAGCCTTGCCTCACAACAAATCCACACACACTCTCGAACCTCCTCGCGTTTTTATCTTGTTTAGTTGGAGCCCAAGACTTTAAATCGATCTCAAGCATTTATATACACATTTAGGCTGGTGTGGGCTTCTTGAGCTGCATCTCCGTGTCCCCGACCGGAAGGGTAATTGCTGCAGCTCTATCCTGCTCAAGATTACTTGATCCTCACCATCTTCTCAAGACCTGGGGTTGTTTGAATCGATGAAGATACATCGCCTAAAGCATGAGTGATGTCGCGCTATCCGCATCTATAGTGAACACATGCGAAAGTCGGAAAAGGAGGACAAGCATAAAACTAACAACTTGGTATCAAGCTTTTTAAACATGGCATGCAATAATTTAGAAAATGTACGGCTAATTTGTTAAGTTTGTGTGACTCGAGCGCCCGTGATTTGTAAATCAGCAAAGAATTTATGTGAACAAATACAACTTATATGTACTAGTTAGGAAGGTAGGTAATTAACATATATACACTCTTCGTTATTTTATAGCCAATTTGGGGAACATACGAATTAAATAGGAAGAGGGATTATGAGGAAATATGCCTCACCGCGATGGCGCAGCAAAAAGAATTACACAGCTTCTTAATGCAAACCCGGCCGGACCACAAGAGAGGCGAGGATTACATCATCGATATGCTCAAGGGTGGTTCGTGAGCAAACGAAGACGGCGAGGCGCGGGCAGCCGCGTGTTGGGAACGGCAAGGAGGTAGGCTTGACGCCAAGAGCTGCACACGGTCCGGGTGAGCACGCCGCGGGAGAGGGTTCTGGCTGTGGATCCGGGGAAGGGGAGCTGCAATGGAGATTGGGTGGCTAGTTGAGGAAACGTATGGCCGTGGGTGGGGGTGTTGCGCCTAGGTGAAAAGGGTGGAAAATATCCTCGGTCGCCGCCGAAAGGCCTATGCAAACAATTGCCTCTAAGCGTACTGTGCACAAGAGAGAAAATTTCATTTTGAATGAAGACGATTAATTTTGAAATGAAGATGTGAGTTCATTGTTTCATTTAAATTTTTCCCACGTTACAATCACCATTATACCACGGTTTGATTTGCTAGCGATTTCGTGTCTCGTGTGCAATATGTAAGACATTCTTTGGCATTTACCGTGAATTTTGGCATATAAATCAATTCCTAGGCGGATCGCACTTCTTCGCCGAAGGGATGAGGATTGCTGCTCGATCCGGGAGCATCCAACTGCAGCACGCACGATCCATGGGGTTTGGGTTCGCCAATCGTAACGCACGACTCGTGATCACGCTGCAGACAAAGAAAGGGGGGGCATCGCCACGAGCAGTAGGCACACGCTTTCGTGAATGAACCGTGCTATTTGAAAACATTTACTTTAACTAACAACATACCCGTGGTGGTAGGAGTCGTTGCCGGAGGAACCGCAAAAAATTCACAATCGAATCGATTCCCGTCGAAGGGATGAAGATCGCCGATCCGGGAGCATCCAACGGTGCATTTATCCATGGGGTTTGCTTCGCCAATCGTAATGCATGACTCAGATCGCGTGTGGTGGTAGGGCATCGCCACGGTTTAGTGGACACACAACTTTCGTGGAGTGAACTGTGTGCTATTTGAAAACATTTACATTAACTAACAACATTTTTTGTTTGAATGAAAACATGAGTTCATCGTCGCTTTTTCCCACGGTAAGAAATCATGATTGTACCTTATGTTTCAATTTTTCGTACATTTTACCAAAGGCAGTGCCTCGCTAGCAATCCCAAACTTTGAATATGCAAAAAGAAAAGAGATCTCGCTTAATTTCTATATATATAGTCACAAATACACGCATGCAGTTAGCAAGATCATTTGGGTGTCGCTTGCAAGTTTTCATTCATTGTGCGGGAAAAGGGAAAAACTTCACACGCTCAGCCAAGCAAGCGTACTGTGAGGCGATGCCTTGTTGTATTTTAATTTCAAGAAATGCATATAGAGTCCCAAAATAACGAAAATCATTGTGCCACCGTATGCGGTCCTCACGATCGGATGGAAAGATTTTGGTAAAGTTTGGCACAAGTTTTGGTGCTCTGACCTTCCATACCGGAGCATCTCACAAGAAGGATCATAGTTTTCAAAAGGAGAAGCGACACTTCAACTACAAACCGCTGGCCATTTCTACATCGTTCTACCGAAAAAATCATGGTAAATAATCGTGGATACCCTTGGTTTGATTTTACTACCATTTAGGTCGCCTCGCTATATTTAAGTCATTCTTGCACTTACCTTGCATTTTAGTGCATATAAAGTCAAAACCCTACTACGACTACATGTGGGTGTTTTAGTTAGTCTATACTTAATTAGGCTACTCATAGCGGATTGTTGTAGGTAGGCATAAAGACTAGTCTTACGGCTTAATTCCCATGTACATGGGGAACCGAGATCATTGTCAATTCCTCGATGAACTTGGGTTTTCGATGATTTTACGCTTCTGTTACGTGGTTGCGTGATCCCTTGGCTGGAAACTCATCAAATTCATCGATTTCGCCCTCATCGGCAAGATCGCCGACACCCAAAGATCCTCCTTCCCATGCATCACTACATGATGCTTATGCAAAGGGTCTTCCGCAAAGAAAATATGTGCCATAAGTAGTTCCCACCGCTAGCTTATCCCTCACAGCTTCCCTATTTGCCCCAAATCCCTCACATAGCCTCCAAATTTCGCGGAGCCGACATTGGGGAATGCGGCGTGGTGGCTGATGAGTTTCGTGTGGTTGCTCTCGCCAGATCGCCGCCACGACGGGCGGCCGCCGACGAGCACTTGCCTAAGGTCATCGAAGGTGTACTACGGATCCGAATCGTCCCTGTCAGTTCCAATCTATCCCGATCTTTTAGCATGTCCAAAGGAGCTCCTTGTCAATCCGTCCCAATTGAACCCCCTCCCTAGGAAAGCGATCTGCCACGGATCCGGAGCATGACTCAGACTCTGCAACATGAGTTCGACCAGTTTTGCGCCACCGAGAAGTACCAAAGCTGAGTTGTGTGCACGGCACACCTCGCCGACGGTATGCATGGAGGGATTCGATATTGGCAAGCGGTTTCTCCCGCCTTAGAGGTTAGTGCTAAGTTCATCATTTTACTTGAGTTAATGCCACCACTCATCCTCGAATACTATTTAACATTGGCAGGATATGAGGCTTGTCCCTTTGTTAACCGGGTGGATGAAGAATGGCATGGCAGAGCTCTGAGTGTTATCACCAAGCTCGCAGAAGATAACATTGTCAAGAAGAAACCGCCGATCCGAATGCACAATCAAGACGATGAAGCAAGAAAGAATCAATCAAGCAATGATGAAAGCAAGAGACAAGAAGGAACTAGTATGTAGTTGTGGTTGTCGATTAGCCATATTCTATGCTACTGCTTGCAATGATGATTAGGGTTTTGTTTGAAAGTATTGTTAGCGCATCTAGATGTGCTCTAAGTAATGCACATCTAGGTTCCTATGCCATTGATGTTACGTGTAGATCCGCAGATATTTTCTTTGTCTTTTTCTTTTTTCCTTTCTAGTTTGATTATTACCGGCTTTATCAATAAGAAGAGCTCAATGTATTGCTTGCCAACTTTCCTACTCGTTCGCATCACATCGCATAATCCCATAACTCGTTCCTTGTTTTTGTCCTGAAAAAGGAAACCATCCAAATAGCCAATAGGAGTCCTGCGCAACCCCGGGAATTTGGAGCGACTGGGTACAAATAATTGTGGTTAGATGATATGTCAACCCCGCTTCAATTGGCGCCTCTTCTCTCGATACCCCGCTTATGTCCACCATCTTCATCGCCCCCTGTAGGTCACACACACCGGGCACACACTCAGAGCCATGTTGAGCTTATTGAGGACGACAGCTCGCCAAAGCAGCCTGCGCCCTATGATAGGTCAACATCGGAATCATCCCGCCGTTTTTCATGAGTCCTGCACGAGCCTGCACTCGATTATATCCAGTTCATGGAAGGGACGCCACCTCCGGAGTCGTCAGACGACAACCAGACGGACAAGGAGCCGTCGGAGGACGAAGAAGAGGACGGCAATGATGATGAGGAGGAATGGTCGAACGAGGAGGAGGAGGACGACGACAACAACGATGATAATGATGGCGGCGGCGATGAAAAGCCAACGGTCAGCGGCAAGAAGCATCCTCGCCAAGACAATGCCGCGGGGCCATCCAACAACAACAACAACAAGAAGAAGGACTAAATTAAGCTATATATATATATATATATATATATATATATATATATGTTTATCCTGTCAATCTCATCGCAGACGTGTTAGTAATATGTATTCGACAGTGATCTTGTACATTATCGCCACATTGTTGGTTTGTCAACTATGCCCCGATTTAACACACAATTCAAAAAAGACCGTATGGGCCTCTATAATGATCGACACAATTATGATTACCGAATTGCTTGCCGGTATCACATGATCTTGTTACGCTGAATCGCTTTGTGTTCACCTCAATCATCGCAAACGGTTCATCGGAGCGAATCAGATGTCAGATATCGCATCGCACACCTTGATCCGGCCGCCCATTTCGTTGTTCGTCCTCATCGCAAACAGTTCGTCTGACCAACCGTATGCTCCTCATCGCACACGCAACTAAAATCCGAACCATGTTTGATGAATCCACATCGCAAAATGTTTTGCACATTTTGATCGCTTTTCTTACATCACCGCTTGTGATTATCAGACGCATACGCTTCTCAAGGCCTCGATCATAGTGTCGCTAGCAAGATCCCGCAGAGAGAAAGAACTAACCCATAGGAGTGATTTCTCTCGACCCAATACCAATGTTCACGCCGACCTCTTCGCACGACCGAGGTCGCGGTTAAGTGCATCCTATGAACATGCACTTCCTATTATCCAGTGTGGTTACCACCGCTTAGCCTCGCCCATTTGCTTCTTTGTGTTCTCATATGCAAGGATAATTCATAAAATAGTCATTTAATGAACGTGTTGCTCATAGCTTGCTTAATTTCCCGGATGCAATGGTCATTATGTAATGGTACAATGGGTCATCTAGTATATTAATGAAAGCTCTCCTATGATTTAATGAATGTGCATCTAACTTACTTATACTCATGTAGACCTAGAGCTCATTAAAGAGGCTCATCATCTGAAATATACAAGTTGGGTTTTATAATATAAAGTTCCCACTAGTATGTAAATGAGACTCATGAATTCAACAATAAAATACAATGAAGTAGTGCTACTTTAAAACACTACATGTGTACTCCGAAAGAATAGTGATGTTGTTCCTTCTCTCTCTCTCATGTTTATGCCTTTTGATACATCTTGTTTTGTTTTTTTATTTGGATCCCTTTTCCTTCTCTTTATTTTTCTCTCTCAGGTATAATGTCACGTCCGCCAAGTGGACGCAACGAGAAGACAACATCGCTCACGTGCAAGAGTGGTGGTTGCTCCCCCCCACACACACACACACACACCTCGCCAACCGCTTCCTCCTCGTCAACTTCGCCCTCATTAAGGAGAACAACTGCGTGATGAAATGAAATGACGATTGAGGGCGCGTGGAAAGAAAGGGAGTTGTTGGGTTGTACGTTCGCGAGGTCTGATACAGGAGCGAACATGTCCAGAATATGATATAGCTGGTGGATCTGCGCGCTCGTGCAGATCAATCGGACGGACAAGACAACATACGTCTTGAATATCTAAACCTCAGACGTCAGATTTTTGTGATTCCGTAATATTTATCTCACATGACGCTCATAAATAGCATCATCTGCTCCGACACTCGAGACGGAAAGAGTATCATGGGAGCCAGTCGTCAGTGGCCGTGTCACTACGAGGCAGCTTTGCTTGCGCTGCTACTGATCTTTAAGCCACGAGGCAAACCAAATCCACACAACCAGCGGCCCAAAGACGGCCACTCCTCCCCTGTTCCGCCCTCATCATCCATCCCATTGACACTTCCTCGCCGCGCGTTCTCGCCGGCGGAGATGGCGGCAATGCGGACCTCCACACCGCGCCGGCCTCTTTCATCGTGCCGCCTGCTCCTCATCTCGTCTCCCCTGACTCCAACTCCAAGAGGTGAGGCCGCCCTCCTCCCCGTGAATGAATCGATAGATGATGTCTCAGCTCATGAATCATACATCCACATGCAGCAGCTGCCCTGCCAGCGAAGGCTCCTCCTGCCGCGGCGGCCACTATCCAGTCGCATGCCCGGCCCCTTGTCGCCGCGCGTGGGCCGTCGCCGGTCGTGTGCGAGAGCCGCGTCGTCCAGCGGTAACTTCAAACCCTCCTGAGCTTTTGCATGTTTCGCCATCGCAGCCGTAGTAGTATGAGCAGCAGCAGTCGCAGCCGCAGAATTCCTGGCGACTCTGAATTCATGCACTGGCTCTGTGCCTGTTGCTGGGCTTAGTGCCCTGCTAACTGAAGATATATGTGTGTATGTAACTTGTGTATGCTCCGGTGTCTGTATAATTTCCCCAGCTGGTGCGGTGGTCGCGACAGTGGAAGACGCCAAGAGGGACGTGCTCATCGCGCTCTCCCAGATTATCGATCCTGATTTCGGCACGGACATCGTCTCGTGTGGATTCATCAAGGATTTGGAGATCAGTGAAACTTTAGAGGAGGTAAAAGGGCACTTCCTGATCGAATGAGATGCGACAGAGATTAGCTGGCATTGCCTGGGACTTACCTATTAGTTTGACTGTCTTCAGGTCTCGTTTCGTGGAGCTGACGACTCCTGCATGCCCAGTCAAGGACATGGTGAGCGCAGTTCTCGTGTTCAGTTATCTCTGCAGAATTAGTAGCTGCATGACCATTTCATAGCATAAGCGGATACCGCTGAAAACATCTTAACGAACACTTATGTCAGCTATGCTTCAATCCGATGCATCGGTAGAACCTGCACTTGAACCGTAACATTGCATTTGTATTATCCCTTCCTTGTCCTTAACACTCTGAATTTGTGTTGTACAGTTTGAAGAAAAGGCAAATGAGGTTGTTGTAGCACTTTCATGGGTCAAGAAGGTCAATGTTACAATGTCTGCACAACCTGCACAACCAGTCTATGCAGGGGACCTCCCAGAAGGACTAAAGAAAATTTCAAACATCATAGCAGTCTCAAGTTGCAAGGCAAGACTTGGTACTCCTGCACACATCGAACGATGCCTTAAAAATTGCTTTTAGTGACCTTTTTCACGTCTCCAGGGAGGAGTTGGAAAATCTACAGTCGCAGTGAATCTTGCATACACCTTAGCTGGTATGGGGCCAGGGTTGGGATTTTCGATGCCGACGCCTTTGGTCCAAGCTACCAAATATGGTGTCTCCAGTGAACCGGCTGCTAGTGGTGGTAAGCCTGATGGTTGGATCTTTATGCTAACATGGAATTTAGTGTTTGCACTAATAATGGTAAACAGACTTACCTTTAGAACCCAGAAAGCAAAAGTATTCTTCCGACTGAGTATTTGGGAGTCAAATTGGTGTCTTTTGGCTTTGCTGGACAAGGAAGAGCTATCATGCGAGGTCCAATGGTTTCAGGAGTCATTAATCAGTTGCTGACCACGACTGACTGGTATGCAAAGCCAACAGTTGATCCCTGTCTAAAGCCATCAGATGCACATGACATATTTAATAGCCATTACTTCCAGCTACTATGTACTATACCAAACAGTTTTTTTAGTTACCTGTGAATAAAAGAACTTGACACTGTTGTTTATTGCATGAAGGGCGAGCTTGACTATCTTGTCATTGATATGCCTCCGGAACAGGCGATATACACTTAACACTCTGTCAGGTGGTTCTCTAGCAACTTTGCTGTGCATATTATATATCCTAGTGAATTAGGATCATACTGAAAGCATCTCAAGTATAACACGTCCAAACACCAGGTAGCTCCGCTGACTGCAGCTGTGATTGTTACCACCCTCAGAAGCTGGCTTTTATTGATGTTGCAAAAGGTGTTAGGATGTTCTCTGCTGAAGGTGTGTAATCCTGCACAACATGATGCATGAATAGCTTAATTTGGCAAGTATTCTTCCGCTGACTTGTCTCTGTACCTCTTCTGTTGCCAAGGTTCCATGTGTTGCAGTTGTTGAGAACATGTGCTACTTTGATGCTGACGAAAAGCCGCTATTACCCATTTGGAAAAGGTTCTGAGCTCAGGCAAGACAAATATGCATTAACTAATATTTCAGAGCACATTTCTCTTGGATAGCTATTGAGTTTCTTCGACAATGCAATTACTCTTTCAGGTTGTGCAGCAGTTTGGAATACCTAACCTCTTTGATTTGCCAATACGGCCAACTGTAAGTCCAAAAAGAAAAAAGATCCTGCTTGCACTTGGCTAAAGATGAGCGTGGAAATTATAGTTTGGTAATTTTACAGCTTTCGTCTTCTGGAGATACTGGCATTCCTGAAGTAGTGTCTGATCCCCAAGGGGACGTTGCCAAGATATTTCAGAATCTTGGAGTATGTGTTGTTCAACAATGTGCTAAAATTAGACAACAAGGTAAATTAAAAGCTCCAGAAGTAACAGAATATAACATATGTGCACTAACTTGACATGAAAAAGAAAACATATAAAAGTGTTGGTGCAACCTTGTTTTGCATGTGTTGCATTATAAACATATTCTCCGCTCCTAAATACAAGTCTTTTAGAGATTCCACTATAGACTACGACAGAGCAAAATGAGTGAATCTACCTCTAAAATATGTCTATATACATCCGTATGTAGTTTGTAGTGTAATCTCTAAAAAGACTTATATTTAGGAACGGAGGGGGTACTTCTCGTTAATGCTGTGTTAAAATTGTTGTTGTTTATTTTCAGTTTCAACAGCAGTGTCCTACGATAGATCAATTAGAGCAATCAGAGTGAAAGTACCAGATTCAGATGAGGAGTTCTTCTTGCACCCAGCAACAGTCAGACGGAACGACCGATCTGCTCAAAGTGTGGTGTGTATGCCCTTTCCTTATGATGTGTTGGATATATATTTACAGTATCATGCACAGAGTCCAAAAGCTTAATACAGTTCTCTTCTCAGAAAACTAAGTCATGCATCGCTATTTTTCTCTTTTCATCTCAGAAACATATTTAATGGTTTCCTTTTTCTAACATCTAAATGTGTGTTATTTTGTACTATTAGAAAAGGGCACTGGGATAGCACAAGTCTTACAGCCAAACCAGGAAAAAACCAGAACTAAAAGAAAGAAAGAACTGAACAAAAATTAGCAGCCTACAAAACCAAACGTAGAACAGAAAACCAAAAAAACTGTACAGCTACCCTACAGTGCTCAAGATTGTATATCTGGAGGACTGGCGTGCGAGGCAGTCTGCACAGAACCTTCGCGCCGGCTGTCCTCATTGTTCTCTATTTCATGGCTTATTAGTTTAGATACTAAGTAGTTCTTTTCTGCAGGACGAATGGACCGGAGAGCAGAAAGTACAGTATGGTGATGTACCTGAAGACATCGAGCCTGAAGAGATACGGCCGATGGGCAACTATGCTGTTTCTATAACTTGGCCTGATGGATTTAGTCAGGTATATGACACACAAAATTAGATTCATCTCCTGTTAATGTTTATGATAATTTAAGAGTACGTCAAAGTTATGGGATACATCTAGATGACGCTAACATATTTCTGAAAAATGAAACACATGCAAGACCTAAAATGCATATGCATCTGATGCTTTGCAGATAGCACCTTATGATCAACTGGATATGCTTGAGAGGTTAGTGGATGTTCTTCTTCCAGCAACAGCTGCAGTGGCCTCTTCGTGATATAGTAGAGATAATGTTCAGCCATCAAGGACAAAGAAAGAAAACCTTTATAATTCAATAGGCTCAAGGAGTTTCTAGGCCTACAGCTAATTTTGTGTGATTGTTGTAACAGTGTAGAAAAGCAATGTTTATTCAAATATGAAATTAAGATGTTTGTCTTCTTACGTACAGATCGCTTATGTGCTCTGAAATCTGAAACCATGGTTTCTGTGAACTTAACTGCTCATAGGCAGTATATTTCAGTTGGATTCAGAATATGCGATATTTTTAAGACATGAACACCTATCTCACTTTTTCAGTGCAGAACTACCCAAAGAAAACAAGGGTTTAACATGTCATTATGTGGCCAGCCCCTTGGAAGGAATTATGAGCTTAATAGTTCATATAACCTACCATCTGAGCCTTAAAGCATTCAAAGTTGTAAATCCTCATGACTTTGCAGAAGGAATATGTTTTTTAAACGAGGCAAAAGATTTGCCATTTTCATTGAATAAGGAGAAGAGAGTTTAACGACATCCCCGCCTGTGAAAACAGGAAAATTACAAAGATCTACTCGCTGCATCAAATTACACAAATGTTTAGCGCCTCCCAGAGCCCATAGAGAAGCCTCTCTTTAATAGATCGCACGATCACCATCAATGGGCCGCTTTGTTCCTCAACACGCTGCATTTCGCTTCATTCCAAACCACCTAGCTTACAAGATGAAGAAGGGAGGCGAGGGCTTTCGTATAATGCATTGTTGGTGAGGACCCCATCCCACCAAGAACCCACCTTGTCAGAGATCATCCAATGTGTGGTATCGACATCTAGGTGCAGCCATGTAAGGATCTCCTTCTGCACCAATGGAGTAGCGACACTTGAATGTATGGTGCCCCGCAGACTTTTGCACTTGATTGCAAAGAGGGCAACGATCGCAATTTGGCCACCTCGACGCTGTCAAGCCCGTCCCGTCTGATCTTATTTTGTGTGACCAACCATGCAAAAGTTTATATTTTGGGGTGCCAAGCCTTCCTGCATAATGGTTTGGTGTTGATTGAACATGGCCAACAAATTGCATCAAGTAGGCCGTCTTGGCAGAGTAGAGCCCATCACTGGATAGCTTCCAGAGAATGGTGTCCTAACTCCTGCTGATATCGACATTCCGTGAGCTCTGCTCCAAAGATCAACAAATTGTTCAAGGTGAACATGAGACAACCCTGTACTTGTGTCAATCAAATTTATCCAGCTTGTTATCTCTCATGGCTAAAGCAACGGTGTCACACTTCTTTCTTGATAGCTCAAGATTTTTGGGGCAATATCTTTGGGGATGCCATCTAGCCACGAGGATTCCTGCACTTGGCCTTGGTGCTGCCGCTAAGTGTGACCATGGTGGCACCAAAAAATGTCCCGATCTTCCTTGCCACAAGGGATCTCGAACCACACCATGTTCTTGGCGGTCATCCCACTCCACCAAAGCCACCTAAGGCGAGAGCTGTGGCGAACTTCTTCAGATTGAGGATTCTGAGGCCCCAAACTGCTTTTGGCCTACAAACTTGCTCCCAAGCATTTTGATTCGTTACCGACACTGTCAAGGTCATTTCAAAGGTAGGCTTTCCTCAAATTTCAAGCTTCAGAAGACTCTCACCGAGGTCCAAAGGAGTTATATGATAGATGGCCACCTCCGTGAGAACCGCCACCAAGGCCATTCGCCCGCATAGCCACATGCCTCCTCTCCATGGTGCAAGCTTCCTACCGCTGGTTTGTATGGTGCCGCAATGAATCCTTTTGAGTCGCCAATCACAAGCTTAAGGCTCCAGAACGCCTCGAGACCGACGCCTGTAAGACTTCCAGCCTACTTCGAGTTTCGCAGGATTTGCTCGTGTTCATCAGATCATTTGCATTGCATCATGTCATCATCTCAGATTTGGTCCGCATGTTTTTCAAAACTTGCATCCATTCGTGTTCCGCCGTTCTCCGTCTGTCTGCCTGAGTCCCGACCACACTCGCACACGCCCTACCAGACTCTCCAAATATTATTTTATTAGTGGCATAAAATGTTCTTGAATGGTTTCAGAACTTGTCGTGGCGGTCTTATTATAGTGTGCATGCATCACTACCAAGTTTCATCGCATTCGAGTCCATTTGATAGCCCAACCGTTAAACCTACAACCGCAATATAGTTTGGCGAATCTCATTGCTTTTGGCCTCCTAATGCATTGCTTGGCCGACTTCCTTCTCTCCCTCGCCCTACTCCTCTTCATGCCCCACTAGCCCACCTACCATACTCCTCCTCAGTCTCTGTGCAGTCTGACGAGATCGGAGGGTTCAAACCCCTCAAACCCCAAACCCTAGCCTCTTTGGCTATAAAGACCCCTCTCTCCATTTTTGGCCTCCTACCTACCTCTAGCCCTCTCTCCTCCTCAAATTCCGCCAGCCTTCTTCCCCGCCGCCACTTGTCGCCTCCTCGCTCGCCCGCCGCCGCCTCCACCTCACGGGCGCCACTTGGCGCAGAGCCATTGGCTGCGCCGCCACCCGAGGCGTGGCCTGGTCAACCGGAGCCGCCACATCGCCTCCCCGCCCACGCCGCCTCCCGCGGCCCTCGCGGCCCGCACCAGGCCCGCCCCAGGCTGGATCTGGGCCCGGAGGAGCTCCGCGCGCCCCGCCGCCGGTTCCCCGCTCCTGCAACCGCTCGAGGGGAGCAGCCCCCCCTCGATCCAGCGCCGCCGGCTTCCTGCGCGCCCCTGCCCCCGTCGCCGGACCCTGCTGCTGCTTCCTCCGTGCGCCGCGCTGCCGTCGCTGGAGTCTCGACCCAGGCCGGAGCCCCGTCGCCCCTCTCCTTCCTTCTCCTTCCTTCCTTCCCTTCCTCATGGAGTTTCTCTCTCCTCTGCAGGTCGCCGCCGCCTTGGTCCCTTCGCCGCCCGGCACTGCTGCTGCCGGGAACGGATCAGGCCGGACCTGATCCGCTCGGATCTGGTCGGGGCCCTCCTGCCTGCCTTGCATCGCCGGCTCCTCTCGCCGGAGAGCCAGCCACCGCTGCCGCCATGTCTCTGCTCGGGACGAGCAGAGCGTAGCTGCCTGCTCGCGTGGGCCCGGCCCAGCAGCGCCTCCCGCCGCCCTGGGCCTCCTCCAGCGCCAGGCCCAGCTGAAGCCAAGGCCCAGCCTCCTCCAAAGCCCAGCGCGCCGGCCTGTTGGCCTGATGTGAGCAGCCCCAGCCCTCCCAGTGCACATTTGGGCTAGGCAGATTCGGCCCATGCTTGTTTTTTTTTCGTGCTGCGATTTTAGCAATTATCCAGGAATAACAGATTTGCGTAAAGCCCCTAGTTTCATGCATATAATAACTTCACAACTGCAGCATCGGATTAAAATGATTTTAATATGTAAAATGCTTAGAATTTTGTGTAGATTAATAATTTTCCACTTTCATCCATGTTTAAAATGTTGTTTGATTAATTTTGCTCAAATGCCATGTTAAAATGATTTATTTCATAACTAAATAAACCAGAGTCTGATTTTATTAAACTTCATATGTAAATGGGGTGGAAAATGCCTAGTTTAACATGATGCACTTTATTTTCCTGTTTAACAACAATAAAATATGGTTTAGGCAGAACAGTACCGAATTAAAATGTGGATATGAGGCTTTTCCTAATTGTGGTTGCTTGCTTCCTACTTCATTTAAACTTGCCTAACTAGTTAGTTTGTTTCATGCTTCACCCTTGCCATGTTTAACAACATTTAACATTGTTGTGTACCATAAACGGGAGTGAACTAAATAATTTGGTGTAGCCATTAATATGCAACTCGCTGATATTGAGCTCCACTTAATTTGTAGTTTTGTTTGTCAGACTTTGCCATGACATGCCATGCCTCATTAAACCGACATGCATCATACTTGTTTGTGCATCATGCCATGATTATGCTTGTGTGTTTACCATGTTGTTTGCTTCTTTCCGTTGCTTCTCTCGTTAGCTTCAGCTTGCTTCGGAGTTGTGAGGATTCGCTCGACCACGCCCGTTGTCTTCTCGACTCGCTTTTCTTCCCTATGGATTTCAAGCAAGATGACCGCTACCCGGATCTCACTACTATCATTGCTATGCTAGTCAGCTTCATTCTTTCGCTATGTCATGCTACCTATTACCTGCTTGTCCACCATCCCATATTGCCATGAACCCCTAACCTTTCGACACCTTTCCTATGCAAACCGTTGTTTGGCTATGTTACCGCTTTTGCTCACCTCTTATAGCGCTGCTAGTTGTAGGTGAAGTTGAAGATTTCTCCATGGCGACAGATTTTGGTTGGGATATCACAATATCCCTTATATTATTAATGCATCTATATACTTGGTAAAGGGTGGAAGGCTCGACCTTATGCCCGGTGTTTTGTTCCACTTCGCCGCCTTCTAGTTTCCGCTATACCGTGTTATGTTCTCGATTTTATGCTCCTTACGCTGGTCGGGTGATTTATGGGACCCCGACGCTTCGCTTTGAATAAAACTTGTCCAAGAAGGCCCAACATTGACTTTTTACCATTCGCTTTACCACCACCTATCTTTTCCCTTGGGAGTCGCTTCTCGAGGGTCATCTTTATTATAGCCCCCTGTGCCGTTGCTTGTCTAAGTGTTGGTCCGAACCGAGCCGCTTACGTGGCCCCTCGGGCAACTCGAGGTCCGGTTTTACTCAGAGTTGCCTCATCCGGTGTCAGCTCGAGAACGAGATATGTGCAGCCCTATCGGGATTGTCGCCAACGACGGGCGGTCTTGTCGGTCTTGTTTTACCATTGTCGAAATGTCTTGATGTACCGGATTCCGAGACCGATCGGTCTTCCCGGTGAAGGTCTATTCCTTCGATGATCACGAGAGCTTGTCATGGGCTAAGTTGGGACACCCCCGCAGGTATTAACTTTCGAGAGCCGTGCCCATGCTATGTGGCGATGGGAATTTGTTAATGTCCGGCCAGTAGACAACTTGACACCAGATCCGAATTAAAACGCATCAATCAAGTGTAGCCGTGATGGTCTCTTCTCGGAGTCCGGAAGTGAACACGGTTTCGTGTTATGTTCGACGTAAGTAGGTGTTCGTGATCACCTCTTGATCATTGCTAGCTTCACACCGCTCCGCTTTGTTCTCTTCGCGCCTTCTTTATGCGATGTTAGCCACCATATATGCTTAGTCACGCCGCAACCTCACCACTTTACCCATTCCTTTCCCATTAAGCTTTGCTAGTCTTGATACCCATGGTAATGGGATTGCTGAGTCCTCGTGGCTCACCGTGATACTTCCAAAACCAGCTTTGCGTGTGCCTATGTTACCGAGAAGGTGATGCAACCAAGCTCAAGGAGGAGCTCGATGAAGATCTTGCCTTTGTGTTGTTTCGCTCTAGTTGATCAAGAGGAGCCCAGCTGGGGTCGATCGGGACCTTGTCGATTTGGGGTTCTTCTTTATTTTGGTTCCAGAGTCGGACCTTGATTGTATCCGGATGATGTAATGCTTTATTCATGTAATTGTGTGAAGTGGCGATTGTAAGCCAACTATGTATCTCTTTCCCTTATGTATTACATGGTTGTGTGAAGATTACCTCACTTATGACATTGCTTTCAATGCGGTTATGCTTTCTAAGTCGTGCTTCGACACGGGAGATATAGCCGCATCGAGGGCGCTAAGTTGGTAATCGAGCCATCCCCACCTTAGGAGCCCCACCGCTGATCGCTTTTAGCTACCGAGTTGTGTCTAGAAAATGTTTTGAGTCATTTAGGAATTATATATCGGAGAGTAGGATTCTTTTTACTCCCCATTCCTTCGACCTTCCTCGTGAGGTATCCCGACGAGAGTTTTGACTCTTCTTCTCAAATTTCACTAAATTTTTTTTAGGATCACGCTGGTATCTTGGAATCGCTCCGATGGTTTTATGATGACAACATTGTCTTGGTGCCTCCCCGCCAGGGTTTTTTAGTGGAGGTGTCCCGGGAGTTGAGCTCGAGGTGTTGTCGCCATAATTTTATCGCAGCCTCGAATACCGAGTTTAGTACCGACATCGAAAATCTCTTTTTATGCAGTTGTTGGTGAGATAACCCCGCTTAACCCAAAGATCGAGGTGAGTACGGGAGTATTGCCATGACTGTGATAATCTGAGGCTTTTCAAGGTTGAGGTAGACGATTTCAAGGTTTCTTGGTTATGTGTCGACGGATGGATATGTTTTGGATGTAGGTATTGTTAGTTTGGGTGAGATATATTGCTTCCCTTTATCCCCAACACCGATTGCATAACCGAAAATTTTGGGAGTTTATAGGTGGGAATTCAAGTAGCTCCTAGAATATCTTTTTCGATGATGCATGATATGGGATTGGGTAAATCTCTATCATATGTATTTGTTCCGCTTATTCTGCAAGCCAGTCCTTTGTTTTTGTTTTGAGTTGTGGTATTCGAGTTGCTTCAATGTTAAGTGTTGATTCCATACCTTCCTAAATGGTGTTCTCACATTCGATGTGAATACTAATCCTTCTCGACAATCGAGATTGTCATGTCAATCCTTTTTCAACCGCGTGGTTTCTTCAAGTGGATCCAATCACTTCAACATCAGCAAGACCAATTATCATTTCTTCTCAATGGTGTTTGTTGCATTCGATTCCAAGTTGCCTTTGTTTTCCGCCTCCCACCCTTTTTCTTCAAGGACGCAGATTTCTTGATCAAGTATCCATCTTATTGATATGAAGCTCTCCATTCTTCTCCTTCATGTTCTTATCCGTGATTCTCATGAAGATGCTAAGGAAGCTTCAAGTCTATTATTCTTCGCTCTTTTTCTTCTTCGTGGACTAAATTCAAGCCTTCAATGTTGGTCACATTCCTTTCCTTGTTTCAAATGTTCTCTCATGCCGGCAGCACCTAATAATAATTCACTTCTCGCCATTCATTTGTTCTGAGTGACAAAGTTATCTCGAAGATTCAAGTTTCCATTCTCAATTCACTCAAGTTCTTTTGAGGATGCTATCTCATGCTAGTCATTTAATCAACCGCAATCTCCTTTCAAGTAATCGCTCAACGGTGTTTCTTTTGAGGGCCCTAACCCACGTGTCTTTTCCTGTGATCTTACCTCGACTCTTCTAATTATCCCGAGTATCTCAACAATTCACGGTGGTTCTCATCATCATTCTCAACATTTGAAGACCAAGAAGAGTTCCTCTTAAATCCTTACCCGCTCATTCAAAGAGGCGAGTTCAAGTTTGATGCCATCCTCTCATAATTGTTTTGATTGTGACACTTTTCTTACCATCCGAGCATTTCATGAGTTGTTTCCATTTTTTCCTCCGAAGGCCATCATGTCATAATTCTTCATTCTCAACGTAGCCATCATCCTCCAAATCTTACCGTGCATCGCTCAAATATCCTCTAATCAGCTTCATGATCTCTTCGCTATCGTGCATCTAAATCCTTCAAGTATCTTCATTCATTTTCAAATTCTTCCCGTGAATTGTGCCTTTGCTACGCTCATTTTCAATTCTTCCGTGGTTCGCTCAAGATTCTTTTTCCTCGATTATCATTTTAATTCATCGCTCTTTTCTATCCTACCGTGGCTCCATCAATACCTTCTCAAGTGTACGCTATATCTTTCTTAATCCTTTCTACAAGAATAAGTAGTATGCCAAATCCGTTGCTTGTCATCAAGTGAAATTGGTGAAGGATACGCATAACATAATTCTTGTTCTTGTTTCATCCAAGTGATTAATTCCTTCTTTCGGAGTTTGTTCATGATGAATAAATTCTCGATTTCAGTTGTTTCATCTTTTCCTTTCCTGGAGTTCCAAGCTCTCAATTATCTCGTCGCGAGGCTCCATCTAAATCATCGCAAGGCTTCACCTTATGTTTTCAACTTCTTTTTCTTTCTATCATCCTTTTATTACCGGAGTTCTCCATGGAGGCTCTACATGGTGGTTCATCAAGGATTCTTTTCATTCTTCAATTGTTCTTCAAGATTTCTCTTGAAGCTAAAATATAGCTGCTTATACTCAAAATTAAACATGGTGCTCAACACATGTTTTGTTTTGAGGAGTTCAAGCATTCTTCATCTTGCATTCCAAAGTGCAATTCCTTCTATCTTATCTTTTGAGATGGTGTTATGTCACTCTTGACAATTTCCTTCATGTTTCATGATTCATATTGTTGTCAAGAATGAGGTATTTTAAATCCATCGTCTCTTCATTGGAGTTATTTTGGGTTATATTTCACCTAAAGCTTTCCCTAAGGATTGTTGCTATTTATGGTGCTTATAAATGACCCAAGTTATTCATTTGTCCTCTCGGTGATATAAGTTTCGCCTCCTTGTTGATATCAATCCAATCATTTGTTTCCTGGTGGTAGAAGCTCACCTCATAATTTTGAGATGTTTTCATAAGCCCGCCACAAGCTTATTCTTTCGCTCGTTGGTTTTCCTAACAACTCCGCTCTAACCTTCTTGGAAGGGTGCTTCCAGCCCATTTGTATGTAAGTTTGTATTTTCTCCTACATTCTCGTTATTCCAATGATCTATCTTCTATTCTTTCTTCCGGAGGCATTGTGATGTTGCTCTTTTCACTCATCATCTCGAATTGTGAGCATCGTGTTCTTTTCATTCTTATCCATTTAACCGGAGTGTTGTGTCATCTCTTCAAGTGCTTTTCATCTTATCAAGTTTTCCTTCCATTTACAAATATAAAGGTCGCTCAAATTATATCAATCTTATCCCTTCTCTATCTTGTTTAACCGAGTGGTTTCAATTCTATCTTGTCCAAGAACTCTTGATTCATGTCTTTGCAACCTTCAAGTCCTCGTAATGTTGCTTGTTCCTCTTTTCTAACGGATTGTTTGCAATCTCGCTCATCTCTGTCAGTACTCTTTCTTTTAAATTGCTCAACCTCTCAAGGTTCATGGTTTCACCTTGCTGGTCAAAGAAGCAACTTAGTTTTACCTCTTCTTTTTATCTTCCGCTTTCCTCCGGTGCCATCCTAGATCTCGACGAGATCCTCTCGTAGTGGTGGAGTGTTGTAACGCCTCGAGACCGACGCCTCCGTAAGACTTCCAGCCTACTTCGAAGTTTCGCTGCAGGATTTGTTCTGTTTCATTGCATCATTTGCATTGCATCATGTCATCATCTCAGATTGGTCCGCATGTTTTTCAAAACTTGCATCCGCTCGTGTTCCGCCGGTTCTTCCGCTGGTCATCTCGAGCCCGACCACACTCGCACGCTACCGCTGCACCTCTGAAATATTATTTTATTAGTGGCATAAAAATGTTCTTGAATGGGTTGCAACTTGTCATGCGGTCTTATTATAGTGTAGACAGCATCACCGACCAAGTTTCATCGCATTCGAGTCCATTTGATAGCCCAACCGTTAAACCTACAACCGCAATATAGTCGGTTTAATCGCATGCTGTCCTCCTGAAATAAGCTTGTCGCTGCACTTCCCTTCTCTCCTCGCCCTACTCCTCTTCACAGCCCACTAGCCCACCTACCATATTTCTCCTCTCGTCGTGTCAGTCTGACGAGATCGGAGGGTTCAAACGCCTAAAACCCCAAACCCTAGCCTCTTTGGCTATATAAAGACCCCTTCTCCATTTTCGCCTCCTACCTACCTCTAGCCCTCTCCTTCCTCAAATTCCGTACAGCCTTCTTCCCCGCCGCCACTTGTCGCCTCCTCCCGCTGCACCGCCGCCTCCACTCACGGGCGCCACTTGGCCAGAGCTATTGGCTGCGCCACCACCTAAGGCGCTCGCCACAACCAGAGCCGCCACATCGCTTCTCCTCATCTCCACGCCGCCCTCATGTCCGCGCTCTCGCACCAGTTCCGCCTGGCTGGATCTGGCCCGAGGAGCTTCACGGCTCGGCTCTCGCTTCTCAAGAACTGGGCCGAGGGAGCAGCCTCGATCCGGGCCATTTCCCACATACCGCCTTCTGCCGCCGACCTCATGCTGGCTTCCTCCAAGGCCACACTGGCCGGAGTCCTCGACCCAGCCGGAGCCCCACCGCCTCTCCTTCCTTCTCCTTCCT
The DNA here is from genome assembly GCA_021437245.1 of Aegilops speltoides. NCBI lineage: Eukaryota > Viridiplantae > Streptophyta > Magnoliopsida > Poales > Poaceae > Aegilops > Aegilops speltoides. The sequence continues at coordinate 10,265 of JAHHZJ010005781.1, read as the reverse complement.
TCTCCCTTCCTCATGGAGTTTCTCTCTCTCTCCTCAGCAGTCGCCGCCTTGGTCCTCGTCCGCCTGCAAGACTGCTGGCCGAACGGATCAGCCGACCCGATCCGCTGGATCCGGTCGGGCCCCTCCCGCCTCTCGCTTGCATCACGGGCCTCTTGCCGGAGAGCCACCACCGCCGCCATGTCTCGCTGACAAGCAGAGAGGCACGCACTGGCCGCTTGGGTCTTGCCAAGGCCGGCCTTCTCCCCGCCTGGCCTCCTCCAACAGCCCACCAAGGCCAAGGCCCAGCCTCCCTCCAAAGCCCAACAAGCTACGCCTGTTGTCTGATGTGAGCAGCCCTCATTTCTCCCTCAGCACATTTGGGCTAGGCAGATTCGCCCATGCTTGTTTTTTTTTTTCCGTATGCGATTTTAGCAATTATCCAGAATAATGAGACGGCGTAAAGCCCTAGTTTCATGCATATAATAACTTCACAACTGCATCGGATTAAAATGATTTTAATATGTAAAATGCTTAGAATTTTGTGTAGATTAATAATTTTCCACTTTCATCCATGTTTAAAATGTATAAAATGTTGTTTCATTAATTTTGCTCAAATGCCATGTTAAAATGATTTATTTCATAACTAAATAACCGTGAGTCTGATTTTATTAAACTTCATATGTAAATGGGGTGGAAAATGCCTAGTTTAACATGATGCACTTTATTTTCCTGTTTAACAACAATAAAATATGGTTTAGGCAGAACAGTACCAATTCAAATGTGGATATGAGGCTTTTCCTAATTGTTGTTGTTGCTTCCACCTCATTTATACTTGCCTAACTAGTTAGTTTGTTTCATGCTTCACCCCTTGCCATGTTTAACAACATTTAACATTGTTGTGTACCATAAACGGGAGTGAACTAAATAATTTGATGTGGTGTTTCATCAATATGCAACTCGCTGCATATTGAGCTCCACTTAATTTGTAGTTTTGTTTGTTGACTTTGCCATGACATGCCATGCCTCATTAAACCGACATGCATCATACTTGTTTGTGCATCATGCCATGATTATGCTTGTATGTTTACCATGTTGTTTGCTTCTTTCCGTTGCTTCTCTCGTTAGCTTCGGCTTTCGCTCTGAGTTGTGAGGATTCGCTCGACCACGCCCGCTTGTCTTCTTCATGGACTCGTTCTTCTTCCTTATGGATTTCGTGCAAGATGACCGCATCTCGATCTCACTACTATCATTGCTATGCTAGTCAGCTTCGTTTCTTTCGCTATGCTGCGCTACCTATTACCTGCTTGTCCAGCCATCCCATATTGCCATGAACCCCTAACCTTTGACACCTTTCCTATGCAAACCGTTGTTTGGCTATGTTACCGCTTTTGCTCACCCTCTTATAGCTGCTAAGTAGTTGCAGTGAAGTTGAAGATTTCTCCATGGCGGACAGATTTTGCTGGGATATCACAATATCCCTTATATTATTAATGCATCTATATACTTGGTAAAGGGTGGAAGGCTCGGCCTTATGCCTGGTGTTTTGTTCCACTCTCGCCGCCTCTAGTTTCCGCCATACCGTGTTATGTTCCTCGATTTTATGCTCCTTACGCGGTCGGGTGATTTATGGGACCCCGACGACACGCTTTGAATAAAACTTGTCCAAAGAAGGCCCAACATTGACTTTTACCATTTGCCTCACCACCACCTATCTTTTCCCTTGGGAGTCGCTCTCTCGAGGGTCATCTTTTATTATAGCCCCCGCCGCCAGTTTGTCTAAGTGTTGGTCCGAATCGAGCCGCCGCTGGGCCCCCTCGGCAACTCGAGGTCCTGGTTTTACTCAGATCCTGCCTCATCCGGTGTCGCCTCGAGAACGAGATATGTGCAGCCCTATCGGGATTGTCGGCGATCGGGCGGTCTTGCTGGTCTTGTTTTACCATTGTCGAAATGTCTTGATGTACCGGATTCCGAGACCGATCGGGTCTTCCGGTGAAGGTCTATTCTTCGATGATCGCGAGAGCTTGTCATGGGCTGTTGGGACACCCCCGCAGGTATAAACTTTCGAGAGCCGTGCCCGCTGTTAAGGCGATGGAATTTGTTAATGTCCGTTGTAGACAACTTGACACCAGATTCGAATTAAAACGCATCAACCGCGTGTAGTCCGTGATGGTCTCTTCTCGAGTCCGGAAGTGAACACGGTTTCGTGTTATGTTTGACGAAGTAGGTGTTCGTGATCACCTCTTGATCATTGCTAGCTTCACGACTGCTCCGCTTTGTTCTCTTCTCGCTCTTCATTGCGTATGTTAGCCACCATATATGCTTAGTCACGTGCAACCTCACCACTTTACCCATTCCTTTCCCATTAAGCTTTGCTAGTCTTGATACCCATGGTAATGGGATTGCTGAATCCTCGTGGCTCACCAGATACTTCCAAAACCAGTTTGTAGTGCCTATGTTACCGAAAGGTGTGATGCAACTAAGCTCAAGGAGGAGCTCGATGAAGATCTTGCCCTTGTGTTGTTTCGCTCTAGTTGATTAGTAGTGAGCCCAGCTTAGTCGATCGGGACCTTTGTCGCATTTGGGGGTTCTTCTTTATTTTGGTTCCGTAGTCGGACCTTGATTGTATCCGGGTGATGTAATGCTTTATTCATGTAATTGTGTGAAGTGGCGATTGTAAGCCAACTATGTATCTCTTTCCTTATGTATTACATGGGTTGTGTGAAGATTACCTCACTTGCTACATTGCTTTCAATGCGCTTATGCTCTAAGTCGTGCTTCGACATCGCGGAGATATAGCCGCATCGAGGGCGCTATAAGGCCCAAGTAACAAATTGGGAAGGATGTTCACTACCGGAGGTGTTGCAGAATGTCATCAAGGTCCAGGTTGGTGCACTGGATGGGAGCAACCAAACTCTTTGCACAATTAAGCACTCAACCCAATGACTAGTCAAGGATGCAGCAGCCGCAATGAAGCTGACATCTTCCTTGATGGGGGCACAAAAGATCGCCGCGTCATCAGCGTACAGAGAGGCCCTAATGCCCGTGAAGCGGCGACCAAGCGGATGTAGCAAACCTTGAGAGGTGGCCTTCTCCAGGATGCGATGCAGCGGGTCAATGGCAAGCACGAAGAGCAGCGGTGAAAGAGGTTCACCCTGCCGGAGGCCACATCCATGCTTGATTGGGTCGCCGGCAACACCATTTAGCAAGACTCTGGAGGAGGCCGAGGAGAGGAGAGCTGACATCCACCCTCGAAACCTACTCGGGAAGCCATGATGTGCCAGTAGCTCCATTAAATAATCCCATTTTATCGAGTCAAATGCCTTCTTAATATCAAGCTTGAAGAGGAGCGTGGGTTTTTTTTACGGTGGAACTTTCTGGCCAAATTAAGTAACATACCGGAAGTTGTGGTATATTCCTTTGTTTTGATGAAGGCACTTTGCGAACTGGAGACGATATTGTTCATGGAGGGGCTACCCGAGTTGCAAGGATTTTGAAATGAGCTTTGCAATGGCATGAATCAAGCCGATGGGTCGAAGTTCGAGATGTCTTCGCGCCGCTTTTCTTGGGGATGAGGGCAATATTCACGAGTTGAGCCGGTGGAAGTTTTCCGATGCAAATTGGAGAACTTGTTGATCACGAGCATGACATCATCTTTGATAATGTCCCAACAAACCTTGAAAAATTTCCGTGAAACTGCCGGGTCCCGGAGCCTTGTCTCCGTGAAGGGCCGAGATTGCATCCTTGACATCATCCTCCGTGATGGGCTCCAAGGTCGAAAGATCATGGCCCAAGGGGGAAAGCGCCTAGTTGATAGTTTTGGGGCGTGCAAGCCCCTCTTGGTAATATTGGCAAAGTGCTCCTCAACAATATTGCTTTTTTGATCATGACTAGTTACCCAGCCATCTCCATGCTTGAGTCTGTGAATAAGGTTTTTTCTGCCTCCCATTGATCCAAGATGGAAGTAATGGGTGTTGGCATCCTCTTTGATATCAGCTATCCGCGAAGTTTTGTTTTTTCCTAGCTCGCCCATTGCAGCCAGCATCAACCACTCTCTTCTTGAGCCTTTTTCAAGGTCCGCCTCCTCGCACTAAGTTTCTCGAATCTTGAGCCTCATCAAGTCGCAAGATGATCTCAAGAGCCATGTGAAGCTGGACCTTGGCCCGAGAAGAGGGTGTTGCTTGAGGTCCCGAGCCTCTGCTTGTGCGCTTCAGCTTATGGAAGAGCCTTTGGTACACCTCCATGTGCGCTGGAGGGCTTGTTCCAAGCATTCTCGATAGTTTGTCAATGTCGGCATGTTGGTCCGTAAGTTTTCAAAGCAAAAAGTCTTGGGACGCCTTGGACCATCATCATTTACAAGCGTATGGCAATGGTCCGAAGGGATGAAGACAGAGCCTGAAGGATATGTTTGTTTAAAGTGATGTCCCAATCCTCATTGCGTAAAAAGCCATCAAGCTTGGACATGGTTGGATTGCTTTGCTCATTGCTCCAAGTGAACTTCCTGTTTTGGTGTGTATTTGTTTGAGCTCGCAGAAATTGAGGGTGTCACGAAGCGAGTGATGCGTCTGCTTGCATTGGACCGGTTCTATCGTGGAGCGTATATTTGGTTGAAGTCACCCGTGACCAACCAACCATCACCGGGGCAGCTTCTCAGCCATTAGCTCTGAAGAAATCATCTTTGAGGTTATTTCGCCGGGTCCATAGACCGCCGTGAAGTTGAAAGAGGTACTAGAGCTGATGATGGTTATCTTTATGACAGTATGAGGTTCAAATGCACATTGTCAAGCTTGAGGTGATCTTCATCCCAAAGCAGAGAATTCCACCACTAGTGTCGGCATTCTCGGGAACGGGGTCCCCAGATTTGCTCGCTCAAGGGCCCGCCAAGGAGCTCAACCAATGGCCCAAGATGGCCCTCAGATTCATCGCCAACACTCAAGACCTCGCGAGGAGCCATGATTGCTGGGCGGATTTGCACACAAGGCCTCCTCAGGGCGGCCTCTGTGCAGGTTCGCGAGGAGGCGAGAGATCAAGACAAGGGGTACTCGCGAGGTGCTCGTGGACGCAAGCCATGATGACCAAGACCAAAGGGCGCCAACCTCGCATAGTGTCCTCGCTTCCTCTTTGGTGCAAGCAAGCGCAGCGCTGAGTACCAAGCATCAAGCAAAGGTTTCCATATCAAGCAACGAGACCAAGACCAGCAGGACGTCAGATCGGAGGTCACCGTGGAGCCCAAGACAGCGCTATCACTAAAGACTTTGGCAACAAGACCACCTTTAGTCGATAGCTTGTACTAGTTGTCCCTTTCAAATGGCTGTTGTCGGGCTCCCTTCCCGCCAATATTTGGGAAGAGGACCAGGCCTCTATAAATAGGGCCAGCCACCACAAAGAGAGAGGATCCGAGATCCGATCCAAGCCTAGCTCATCTACACTCCATCACAAGAACACTCTCGCGAGGCTGTTCTTCCTCCTCAGACTGCTCATCATCAACCCAAGAGGCAATCCACCACACCACACACCGGATTAGGTATTACACCACAACGGTGGCCCTAACTAGTATAAACCTCGTCACTTGTGTTGTTCATCGCGGCTAGCTTAGAATCGCGCGTAGGTTCTCGGGCGTTTCGTGAGGGAGAAGATCTTCGTGGCACACCCCTGTAGTTCAACTCTTAAGGGTTTTGCTTAACCCGACATCCGACATTTAGCGCCAGTAGGTGCGCCAAATCTTTCTCCGCTGATCTCGCGCCCCATCGCTTGTCAGATCCATGGCGACGCCTGCCGAAGCTCGCGCCGAAGCGCCGAGCTGCTCGCCGCCGCTGCCACTATACGCTCCGCCGGCGGGCCTCCTTGTCGCTTCTCGCTGCTTGCCGCCAACGCCGCCATCGCCCAGCGGGAATGAGCAGAAATCATTCGCTGCACTTCTTCGGCGCGGGCGGAAGGCCGCGACCGCCACCCGCCGCCGACCCCATTGGTTCGTTTGCCTCACGCTGTCGCGCCCCTCATGGACGCCAGCCAGTCGCCGCTGTTTCCGGCACGCGAAGCTCTCGTGACTACCGTCCCTGCCGACGATCTCTACGAGGGAGTGGCTCGCCGCATCACCGAGCTCGTTAGTGCCGCAGGGCTCTCTCCGCTGCCCCTCTCCGCCGCGCTCGCCCGCCATGTATGGGCGACGCTGCTCGTGGAGCGCCCGCCACCTTCTCCCCAAGAAGGCGCCTGGCTCCAAGGCGCCTAGGGCGTGACACGCCAGGTTTACGCCGCTGCAAGAAAGAAGCTGCAAAGAAATTCTCGCCTCAAGAAGGCGCCACGCGGTCCTCGTGACTCGCACGGCAGGACCGCATCCTCGCACCAAGATGCCAAGACCTCAGACGCTCTCGTGGCGGCGCTGCTGAACCATCAAGAGCAAGCCCTGCGGCTCGCAAAAGGCTCCGTGGCGCAGAAGTTGCCGTGTTTTCACCATCGAAGCCACGAAGCGCCGGCCGGCCGCAAGTTCAAGCCGACCTGCCTCCTCGCCATAACGGTATTGCCGAATTCGCTGAGTTCCCTGCTTCTATGAGCTGGGTGCATCGAGGCGCCAACGGAGACGAAAAGGTCATGGCGAATCGGGTCTCCTATGGCGCCAAGGATGGCGCCTGCACTGGGCTCTTTAACCGCCTCCCGCCGATCTCCTCTTGGGACGAGATGCACAGCCGCTTATTGCCAACTTCCAGGCACTTCGCGACTTCGTCAAGGGTGACTGCGGTCGCAGATCAAGCAAAGAGTCGAGAGACCTCAGTAGTACATCCAGATTTCAACAATGCTCACTAAGATCCCTAAGGTGACTTGGACGAGGCCATCATCTCAACGCTCGATGGCGCCCGCGATGTCAAGATGAAGGAAGAGCTCACCATCCACGAGGATCTCAGGCACATCTCGAGCTGTTCAACTCGCGACTAAGTGCACAAGAGCCGAGGAAGGACGCCTCCTCGAGCTTCCACCACGACCAGAAGAGAAGAAGGCCAAGGCCAATGATGTGAAGCGTAGCGAGCAGCCGTGTCGCAGCAGTAACCAGACACTTGCGCCGGCAGGACCAGCCGGAGTCATCCAAGGGCAACCGACTCGCGCTTACCACAACCTCCACACCCACAACACCAACGAATGCCAGGAGCTCAGGCCGCTCGAGAAGGATGCTTGGCCGATGCCCCGAGCGCAATGACCGGGCTACGGCCGAGGAGGAGGACGAGGCGAGGATTTATGGGACGATCGAGGCCATCGCCAGAGTGGCGTGACCGACCTCACAAGGATCGCCAGGTGACCAAAGGTCGGTGCCAAAACCGCGGATCTCGGTAGGGGGTCCCAAACTGTGCGCCTAGGCGGATGGTAACAGGAGACAAGGGACACGACAGTTTTACCTGTGTTCGGCCTCTTGATGGAGGTAAAACCTCACGCCCCGCTTGATTAATATTGATGATATGGGTAGTACAAGACCGGATCTACCACGAGATCAAGGAGGCTAAACCCTAAAGCTAGCCTATGGTATGATTGTTGTGATGTATGTTGTGTCTCACGGATTCAAAGCCCTCCTGCTTATATAGACAACCGAGGAGGCTAGGGTTACACAGAGTCGCCATAATGGTAGGAGATCTACATATCCAGACATTGCCAAGCTTGCCTTCCACGCCAAGGAAAGTCCCATCCGGACACGGACGAGTCTTCAATCTTGTATCTTCGTAGTCTTGGAGTCCGGCAGACGATGATAGTCCGGCTGTCCTCGACACCCCTAGTCCAGACTCCTCAAGAGTTCCTTGAACCAAGCTTCAATGACGTATAAGTCCGCGCCAAGATAATGTTCGTGGTATTGCAAGGCGGGTTCTCCTTGAATAATCTAGAGAAGATCATGAACACCAGATAGTGTCCGCCTCGCAAAATAAATTCCACATTCCACCGTAGAGAGAATAAATGTACACAAGTCCAATCAACGACGATATTATGGCATGACATCACACCGCTACTGTGCTTTTACTTGAATCGCTTTTTTATTATACCACCAAAGACGCTTAGCTAAGCGTTTCCTTGGCACGCCTTGTCGGGCAGAGATCGTTCCCTTATTCCGGATTCTCATCAATATGGACGTAGAACCCAACCGCCGCTTATTGATGGTGGCGCTGGGAGATAAGCTTAGTTTTACCAGTGCCGTGGGGATGCATAGTCTTCGTCCGCCTATATATAAGGGATAAGGATTTACCTTCTCACCCACGCCTTCTTCCTCCTTTGCTTATCCATCTCCGCCACGACTCAAGCTCCAACGCCAAGCTCCGCAAGATCTCGCCGAATTTTCTCCGATCATGTCCGGAGCGGATGCAATGGTTGGCCTCCACCGCTAAGGAGGAGCATCATCACCAGCTGCAGCAGTACGACGATACCTTTCCTCAGGAGAAGTCATGCATCGGTCAGCCTCTGGACGGGGCAGCTCATCCCTACCCTCGGCCCCATGAGAGGGTCATCTTCTTCCCACTTCCTCCGCTGGATGGGCTTTCCACCGCACTTTTCGTCCGGGGCTGCATGTCTATTATGGCCTGATTTCCACGATCCAAGCGCCAACTTCATCCTCAACATCTCGGCGCTATCGCCGTAGCGAGGCCTTCCTCTCGTGATCCGCCCCACTTCGCCTGTGGCTCAAGACCTTCAACGCTGTCAAGGTTGTGAAGGGCACATGTTGAATGCGGAGGCGCCCATGTTGGGTAAGCCGCCTAACGCCCTTGGCTCAAGGCCTTTCGGGACTCCGCAGGGGTGGCAATCGGGCGGTTCTACATCACCGAAACAATACTAACCCACGCGGCGGCGGCCCCGAAGTTCAACAACTGCATCCCCATGCAGCTCACCTCCGGAAAGAGAAGGGCTTGTGTGGGGCAATCCGGCGAGCCGACGGGACTCCGGAGCCCAGATCCAGTTGGTGAGCACAAGCTCAGCTCGCCGACGTGGTCCAAGTCATGCTCATCCGCACGGATTCTCCCATGCCAAGAACGGCATTCAATTCTGTGGAGTTCAACCGAATAAACACCAGCGCTAGGCTGGGCTCTTCGACACGACGATGAAGGCGCCTCGAGGGTGCTGTTTAAGGGCGCCAAGTTCGCAAGATCCGCTGGCGGAAGATCGCGATTTCGCCGCAGATCCTACCGACGAGGTAAGTGATTCAACCCTTTACGGACACTTGTGGTAATCAGATTGAGTCTAAGAGGGTTTCAACTCTTTCCTTTGGCAGAATGGATGGAGAAGGCCGAGCAGTCATCCGTCCGCCCATGCCAAGACCCAAGAACGCCTGCCTAGCAGGTTGCTGGTTCCGCACCGCACGTGGTGCCGAGAAGAAGGCCAAGAAGGTGGCCACGGGACTCGGAAGAGTTCCCGTAATCAAGCGTCCGACGACGAGGCGGACTCTCCTCAAGACGAGGAGGAGGAAGAAGACCTTCCCGAGGAGGAGAGAGGAAGAGGAAGGCTTCCCAATAGGGGAGGCCAAGGGTCCAAGAGGGGAGAACTATTCCTCTGACAGTTTCCAACACCATCATTGGCGCAGGAGGAGGGCCTCGAGGGCCAGCCCCATGAGATCGTAAGTATCCGGATCCCTGATATGTAACTTTTCGCCACCTAGTGTCCTACTAATGCCGCAGACATCGTCTGGCAGCCCAGCCTGATGATGATCTCCCCCGCTTCATCGAAGTGTTTGGCCCTTCTGGGATGTGGGATTCACTCGACCGCTTATCTCGCCGACGAGGACGCCGAGGTGGGATCCTGTAGAGGGACCCATCAGAGGAGGCTCCGGAGGCACCGCCAGCAGCCTCCTCGACTTTGCGCCGGACTTTGCATCGAACTGCTGCAGCGTTCCAGAGTCCGCAGCGTGCCCTTCAAAAAGGGCAAGATAGACACCGCGCCTCCGCCCAACCGTGAGGCGCCGGACAACTTGTGGAGGCGCTTAAAGGCGCTCATCGAGGAGAACACCGCGACTATCTCGAAAAGGAGGATTCGTAGGTTCAGCTCGCCAAGAGCGGGTCTGACCGAAGCTCGCAGCAGCCTTCTAACAAAGCTTTGAGGTAAGAAGTTATAATTATGCAATGTAATACCGCGATAGACAAGAGTTTTCGATGCTCGGGCCTCGTGTTCGGAAAGAAAAAGCCGGACTGAGGATCTAAGAAGATATACGCAGGTTGCTTAAAATATGTCAATATGGGTTTGCAGGTTGCGCTGCCGACCTCTCGCAGACCGAAAAGCGGAGGTCGGTAGGCTAGAAGCAGAATCTCGAGCGCTGCAAACCAAAACAATGA